>CM059210.1:1702066-1704566 GCA_030347435.1 Clarias fuscus | reverse complement strand
GATCTGGTCAGATGAGAACCTGATGTGGTCAGAGAGGATTCTTATCTGCTCATAAGAATTTGGTCTATTCAGAATTTGAAGAAATCTGTAGCAACTTCAAAATGAAAGGTTTTGAAAAATCAGAGAGACGTCTGATCTACTGAGGGAAGTCTAATCTCATTGGAAAGGAGTCTGCTCTTGTTAAGGGAAGTCTGATCTTATGAGGAAAGTATGTGATCATGGCACAGAAAAGCCTGATCTGCTAAGATGAGTCTGATCTAGTCAGAAGACAACTCAATCTTATTTAAGGGGAGTCCGATCTGCAGAGAGGATTCTGATCTAGTCACCATGAAATCTGATCTGCTGAATTCTCAAGCTACTTCACAATGACAGGTCTGATCTGCAAAAAGTAGTCAATGATAAGGTTTACCTGGTCAAAAAAAGGAGTCAGATCCCGTCAATACGGTGTCTGATCTTGTCAGATAAGAACCTAGTAGGATCAGAGAGGATTCTGATCTGCTGAATTGGAAGTTGTTCCATTCTGATCTCAGAGAGGCTGAAGAACTTCACAATACCAAGCCTGGCCTGATCTGATCAGAGAGACATCTGATCTGCTGAGAGGAGTCTGGTCTGGTTAAGGGATGTCTGATCTTGTGAGGGAGGAATGTGATCTCGTCAAATAAGAGCGTGATCAGGACAGAGAGTCTGACAAGTCTGATCTAGTGAAAAAGAAATTTGATTTGATCAGACAGGAGTCTGTAGACTAAGAGGAAGTTCTATGTTCTATACCTCTTCCCTAAGATCTGTTCACCTACAGTGGACCAGCTGAGAGCCTTAAACTCCCACTAACATAATCCTGACACAAGTATGCAAGCAACAAGGATAAGTTGTGATCAACACGCAAAGCCTAATATAGGAGTGTAATTCGAACCAGTAATTGAAAGAGAATTAAAAGTTAACAAAAATAAGCCTAAAGCAATCATGAATAATCTGTTCTGGCTTTTGGACACCGGATCCTAATGTAGTTGTTGTGGTGGAGTTGCTGGTAAAGTCTCAATCATGCTCATTAGAATATTAGGCCACACCCATTAGGACAGTCTGTGTGTTGTTGTTGTTGCTTTTTTTTTTTCTTTTCAGATCTTCTTGGATGTTTACTGGACACTCAGGTGGTAAATATAAAAATGATCTTAAAATTTCTAATCGTGTTTACTTGAATTTGAATCTGTATATCCCACTGCAGTGATGGTTTGGGGGTTGGGTTACTGTGTGAAGAGGAAACATCTAGAACATTGTTTATAGTGAAGGTGTGGCAACATCACACTGCACCGCAAGTAGATTCATCATTTCTTTAAGAGGGTTTCGGCAGCATAATGCTAATTAAAGAAATTTGTCAAATGTCAGAGTTTTTCTGTGAAGTCTAAACTTCTTTCCTTCTTGCTTGCTTTCTCTCATCCATCCTGTCCTCTTGCCCTCGCGGGCGTGTGTCTGGTTGTCTGTTTGCCTCACAGGACTCACAGCAGGGTCAGCGGCGGAGCAGATGGCGCCGTAATCCAGAGGCAGTTTGTGTATGTGTGTAGAGGTGTGTGTGTGTGTGTGTGTGTGTGTGTGCAGGGTCATGTATTACATCTCAATATGCAGATGGTCATCATTTCGCCTGATCTCCTCACGATGCGGTCTATTAATGACTCAATCTGCCATGCTAATATGGCACAAACGAAGAAAATGTACCTGATGAGGCTAAAACAGCGAATTCAACTGCACAGCATTTCTTTATAAACAGCTAGCTAATGTGGCTAACGAAGCTACAATGGCTAAATAAATAAATAAATAAATAAATAAAGGGAAGTCAAATATATATGGTTTGAATAAACATATTCTTTGTACAGAAGGATATGGATGTAACAACTTTTAACGAAAGAGTATATTTAATACAGAACACCAAACCCCACTGTAAAAACTAAACTGTCAGCTACCAAAACTCTTTCATCAAATCAATCCTACAGTTGTCAAAATCTTAAAGACTATTCTTCTGGTTAGGGCACAATTTGCAAATCTGAAGCTCCCATTTACCCCTAAACACATTCTCACACAGAATACACATTTAACATTCTACCCAGGATGGTTCACACAGGCTACAGAAGTTAAACACAACCGACACACCGTCTTCATCATTTACACACTAAATTGAAAACACATGTGGCGAATGGCATAAGTGGATCCAACAATGGAGCAATACAATGGAAGAGGAAGAGGAAGAGGAAGAGGAGTCCGCGTCAGAGGTGGTGGGCAAAAGGACTAAGACCAAGAAGAAGATCTGTCATTTCAAATGACATTCGAGCCACATGTCATCGATCATGTTCTGGTGTCTGGCATGACTGTGAGGGAGGCGGAGCAACGTGTGCAACCAAACCCAAGCAGGTTCTCAGTGGCTACTATAATCTAATTATCTAATATATATCTAATAAAATTTATTATATAAATAATTATATAAAATTTACATATAATTATATAATTTTCTTTT
>CM059210.1:1647066-1697066 GCA_030347435.1 Clarias fuscus | reverse complement strand
TCACTTCCGGATTATGTTCAAAACCATCATCAGAACAACGGAAGGAGCCAATAAATCACATGCTTTATATATAATTTACACTTAGGATTTTTGCTTTTTTGTGATCTCTTTGTATAACTTTATCTTCACTCCGTATACAAACTTTTAGTTTTCTTTTTAATTTATAGCAGTAAATAAAAATTCTTTAAGTGAATGTTTATTAAGTGTTAAGTGTTTTATGAGCTTTTAATCACGTCTGTGTCATTTTATGTAACATTCACGTCACTTTACTCCGCCACGTTCAGTGGTATTATTAGAACATACAGTATGTAATTTACCTTGTTTTGTTTTCTTTATGAGAGTGAAGCACTTCAAACGAAACATTCAGTGTAAATGAAAGATTTATTTTATTTTTATTTATTTAGATTTTCGTTTATTTCATTTCATGCCTTGTGATGGTATTGACACCAATCTGAACCCAAGAGCTCTGACTGTTACACAAACACAGGAAATGTCAAAACATTAGCATCTGTTGTTATCTTTTGAAAATGTGTGTGTGTGTGTGTGTGCGTGTGTGTGTGTGTGTGTGTGTGTGCGTGTGTGTGTGTGTGTGCGTGTGTGTGTGTGTGTGTGTGTGTGCGTGTGTGTGTGTGTGTGTGTGTGTGTGTGTGCGCGTGTGTGTGTGTGTGTGTGTGTGTGTGTGTGTGTGTGTGTGTGTGTGTGTGTGTGTGTGTGTGTGTGTGTGTGTGTGTGTGTGTGTGTGTGTGTGAGTACGCACACAATGTGCCGGCAGATGCCCGACCCCTGAAGCGGCTCTTAATGCTTTTCCAAGTTAATTTCAGAAAAAAAGCTCTAAAACTTTCCAACTTTCAGGTTCCAGCCTGAAGAAATTGAAACATCTGAAAACCTGCTATTTAACCTCCAGCCTTGTCTGGATTTGTCCAGAACATTGAAATTCCTCATCAGATCAGAAGTTTAAACAATTGTCTGACATTTCTTTTTGTTCAAATTGTTTCTCCACATGAAGCTGTATTCTCCTGAGAGCTCGTTGTTCTTCATGCTCTCATCTAAACCTGAGTTTGTACGCTTTGTTTCTATCTGCCTGCTTGTCATCATCCAGGGTGAAGCCGTAGCCAATCACCATCCATGTCCTGTTTATGTTTCACAGGCGTTGTGTACAAGTAGGAGATTAAGAGTGCTAACACTCAGTGTGTGTTCAGTAATAAAATCACCTCAACAGCTTCATGCACCGAAGAAAACGTCAAGCACTGAAATACACTGAAATGAGTTAAGTGAAGTTTTAGTCACAAATATTAAACATTAAATAAACTAAACGCATAAAACCTAAATATTTCTACTCATGTCATGCGTGTTTAATTGGGGGACCTTTGTTTGTTTGTGTTTTCAGGTATTTATAGTACTGTACTGTATGTCTTGGAAGTTTCATAAGGATCTGCTAATAGAATAAGAGCATGTGAAGCCTGAAATTCTGAATATGTGTAGAAACACAGTAGGTTTAAAACATTGATTATTTAAAGTGTTTGGCAATATAAAAAATATAAAAAAAATTAAATTAAATTAAAAAAAAAAAAGGCTATAATTCCACTTCAACCAGTTTTGCCACATGATAAATCAGCATGCAGTTGTTTGAGTAATGTGTTGGTTTAATTTAAATACCGTAAAATCAGAGCAAACTCACACTTTTATTGTGATTGTGTAGTGAGACAAATAGTGGCGGCAAATTAGTTGAAGGAAAAAGTCTTTTGACTTTTGCTTCGCACAAAACTTTTTCTAATTACAAATATTGCGAAAACTTCAGTTTAGAACATCAGCAGCAGCTACCCGTTTACAACAGCACCTTATTACAGACGTCCATGACAGAAGTCCATGACTGATGGGGAAACTGCAGTGTTTTGCATTCGGCCATGTGATGCAGTTGTGACTAGTTCAGTAGTTCTCAGGTGCAACGTTAGAGATCAGGTCTGAGCAGGTTAATATGAGTTTCACAATATAATAGGAATAAATATGAAATAATGTAAACAATATATAATATACAAGTTACTTTTACATTGATGATGTTTTCTTCTGGCAGACTTAAAGTGGGTGAGGCTAAAATTGATAGTCACATTAGGTCTACCAAAGAACCAATTAAAATTATAAACATAATGTTGCAGAAATGTTTCTACGCAAGGATCTATTAATATGTTAAAAACATACAGGGGAAAAAAAATGTTGTGATTGTGTTGCCAGGGAGACGTCATATCAATCATAGAGTGATATGATGCTCCCAACGTTTGAATAAAGCAGAAAGGTTTTTCATTGTATCCATTTCATTTTAAATTGTGTATAATTTATATATACCTAACGAGGAATGGCTGAACTTTAATACTACAAACAGCATCTGATAATTTTAAGTTATTTAATTTTCAAATGTTCAAGACAAAAAAAAAAAAAAAAAGATAAAAAATGTTCTCAGTTGAATAGTGGCGCCCTCTTTTGGTCAAAAATCAGTAGAAACAACACCAACAGTACATTACTGAGCAGATCTTTTAATCATTCCGCTGAATAAAATTGAGAAATATCTATATTTCATTTTATGAAATATTTGTACAATATAATTACAGTTTTACGCTGACTTAACTTCTACTAAATACATCTTTTACACATTACACCGACATAAAAATATATCTATAAAAATATATTTCGGTATTTTCATGGAGAAAGCGGAAGGGCTTAAACTTACATGAACCCATCAGCCTTAACATCTGTGGATGTGCTGAAAAAACAACCCGGGCCTCGTCAGGTCGGCGCTGTCGAGGACGTTAATATATACAGATATACACACAATAATAAAACAGGAGAGCCCTCGCACAGTGATGACATCAGCACTATTAAAACATTGTTATCAGAGCGATGATGATGATGATGATGAGGATGATGTCATAGTGCTTGAGCCCTAAAACATGTCTAATTCAAACGTTATTAATATCGTGTCATATAAATAAGTAAAAGTAATTAGTGTTAATATAATTAGTTATAATGAATTAATTTGTGTTAAATTATAGAAGATTTTCACACACCGTCCTCCAAGACTCGTCTCTAATCTCGTCAATATTTACACTGATTTTATCATTCAGGTTTCAATCCGCTTCACATTAGCAGATGAAACGGTCGCTGTTGTGGTGAGTCTTTGCAGTAACATCAGTGGAAGGAGTCTCCAGTGTCAGAGGTTTCTAACAGTCAGAGGTAAAGCTGTGACGTTTTCCAGGGGTGTGTAACAGAGAGGAGTTCACGCTGCGGTTGTGGTGTGTGTGTTTCGCGGGATGAAGCGTACGCTCAGTGTGTCCTCCACAGGCTGCTGTGAGAGATCGTTGGTGTGAGCGATGTTCTGCACAGTGCAGCTTTCCTCAGGACACACGGAGAAACGAGACAACAGAGACACCAGGATGGCCTTCATCATCACCATGGCGATGTGTTTACCAACACAGGAACGAGGACCGGAGCCGAAGGGCTGGAAAAAACGACTGGGGACCTGCAGAGGGAGAGACAGAGACAGTGAGACAGAGACAGTGAGAGAGAGAGAGAGAGAGAGAGATGCATATTTAAAAGTGTAAGTCTCTGTCTCATTCTGAGAGTCGCACTCTCTATCTAGTTTACTCTCTGCGCCTGTCTGTTTCACTCTCTATCTCTCTCCGTCTTACTCTCTGTCGCTGTAACAGACAGGTGCAGAGAGTATACTAGACAGAGAGTGAGACTCTCAGAATGAGACAGAGATAGGTTGAGACACAGACAAGGAATGAGACATAGAATGAGACAGAGTGAGACAGGCAGTGGGACAGAGACAGAGAGTGAGATAAGAAGTGGGACAGGGGAAGAAAGTGAGACTGACTGGGAGTGAGACAAATACAGAGAGTGAGACAGAGAGTGATACAGATACAGAGAGTGAGACAGACAGTGGGACAGGGGCAGAGAGTGAGGCATACTGGGAGTGAGACAGACTGGGAGTGAGACAGACTGGGAGTGAGACAGACTGGGAGTGAGAGAGACTGGGAGTGAGAGAGACTGGGAGTGAGAGAGACATTGTCTCACCAGTTTGTTGAAGTTGTCGAGGCTGAACTCTGAGGGTTTGGGGAAGAACTCGGAGCGGTGCATTCGGCCCACGTTCAGGATGATGTTTGTCCCCCTCAGCACCCTGTAACCCTCGATGACATCATCATCCAGCGCCCGGCGCATACTGAAGTCCACCACGGGGTGAAAGCGCAGAGCCTCGTTAATGAAACACTCCAGAACGCGGAGCTGAGAGAGATGAGAGTGCTGCAGCTCGGCTTCACCTGTAACACACACACACACACACACACACACACACACACACACACACTCAGGAGTAAGTGTGTGTGTGTGTGTGTGTGTGTGTGTGTGTGTGTGTGTGTGTGTGTGTGTGTGTGTGTGTGTGTGTGCGTGTGTGTGTGTGTGTGCGTGTGTGTGTGTAAACTCACCCAGCACAGTGTGTATCTCGGTCAGGACGCGTCTCTCCACCTCAGTGTCCTGTTTCAGCAGCAGCAGCATGAAGAACACACTGATGGACAGCGTGTCCGGAGCCGCGATCACCATCTCCAACACACACTGTCTCACGTTCTCCGCCGTCAGCTCACCGTGACTCTACACACACACACACACACACACACACACACACACACACACACACACACACACACAATTACAATCCTTAACTTCCTACAGGATGACCACACATTGACCCTGAAAGATAGTTTTGTGTGTGTGTGTGCGTGCATGCGTGCGTGTGTGTGTGTGTGTGTGTGTGTGTGTGTACCTGGGCAAATATCAGTTCCTCAGTGAAGTTCAGGTTGGCGAGTTTTTCAGCCTGCTGCAGCTCAGTTCGTTTCTGTTCTATTAGATCATCTATCATGTCGTGAAGTTCCTGACTACACACACACACACACACACACACACACACACACACACACACATGTAAGCTTTCACTATGTTCAATACAAAACTGCACACTACACACTCAAATGTCACTCACGCGGCGAGCTTGTGTTTGTCGTGGAGCCACTTCAGTCTGAAATAAAGGTCCGGTTTGATTAAGACCGTCTGCCACGTGTCGAAGTACCTGTGGATTTTGGACAGCAGGTTTTGTTCTGTAACACACACACACACACACACACACACACACGTTCTTAAACTCTGAAGTTGATGAATTTCCTCCTGTCCCTGACTGTGTTATTCCTCTTACACTCAGCAAGTCCCCGGAAACAGCTTGTACAAGTGTGTGTGTGTGTGTGTGTGTGTGTGTGTGTGTGTGTGTGTGTGTGTGTGTGTGTGTGTGTGTGTGTGTGTGTGTTTCAGGTGTAACTGACCGTTCAGTGGCACATCCAGGAACAGGTGGTTGGAGATGTCCACCACGATGCAGCGCAGCAGGTTCAGGACGTTCACTTGTCCCTGAGCGTCTGTCAGCTGAGACAGATTGTCCAGGTGTGTGTTCGTGGATCTGGTACAGATTTCCAGCGTCCTCTGCAGACCTGGACCAGTTAGAGCTAAAACACACACACCCACACACACACACACACACACACACACACACACACACACACACACACACACACACACACACACACACGCACACACACACACACACACACACACACACACACACACACACACACACACGCGGTATTAGACATCAGAAAAATGTCAAAACTTCTCAATTATTTCTGCAGACAATAAGTCGAGTAAAAATTCTAAAGTTAATGTGATTAGAATAGAACTCATGCAGTGTAATAAACAAAATCTTCAACAATTATAAAGAAAAGGGATTAAAAACACGAACAGCGATGGAACTGAGTGATCACATCCTCATAAACCTCTAGTTTGTTTATTTATTTCTTTTACTAAATTATACAAACAAAATAACCAAATCACAGGAACGATTCATTAAAACAAGTAAACTAAGTGAAAGACACATATGAAGGATAAGTGAAAGATATATATATATATATATCTACAGTATATATCATGTGATACTCCAGGGCTGTACAGACACAGCAGGGAAACACGTGATGTTACTGATAGTAAATATTTACTTATAGTATATAAATCACTAAGATTTAAGAATAAAATTTCATACTGGTTTGTAATCAGATTTTATAAATATATATTAAGGAAAAGTGGTTTACATGTAAAATTGTCCAGTAGGACATAATTTAGTTAAAATAAAAAAAACTACTAATGTCATGAACTTAAAATATCAGGAAAACTATAAATAGATTAGAGAAACTTTATAAAAACTAAATATTATTATTAAGTCCACTAAAATTATTCAGATTAAAGCACAGGAGCTCTCTCTCTCTCTCTCTCTCTCTGTGTGTGTGTGTGTGTGTGTGTGTGTGTTGTGTTACACTCGGTTACCTTTAGCGAAGTAGCTGCGCACTTTCTTCCAGAGCGCGACGTTGGAGTTGAAGATGATTCCCTGCTCGTGCATCCCGAGACACTGCAGCCCGAGTTTACTCCCGAACCTCGAGGTGTACTGATGGTGTTTCAACACGTGATAAACCGCCGAGGGCCTGGAACACAGACGATTGACCTCAAACACACACTGTAGTAGCAAGAGCTCCTAATGAATAATTATAAAGTCAAATAAATAAAGTGAATGATCTCCATCATATGTGACTGAATCAACAGAATCAACAAAGTCATCACGTGTAAAAGACTCTCAAATGATTCAGTTCTCAAGCATAAATGAGTCGTATACTGAACTACTGTAAGTGTGATCGACATGTGAGACGTAAACATGCAAACAAAATGTTGCTCTTTTAAAGTAATTATTATAAAATCAATTAACTAATTATTAGAGCTGAATTTATTCATATGTTTATAGTAATAATAATAATAATATGCATAATTCCCTATATGAATTATTAAAATTCCAATTACTAAATTACTGTAAACTGCTTTATACATTTAATTTACATAAGCATACACATTTATATAATTTTTGTTGTTGTTGTTGTTGTTTAACAAAAACCTCTGGATTTTGGCGTATACTGTTATTGATTAAAAGTTTTTTGGTTTTACTTTTTTTCTTTGTTCACTAAAAGAATTTATAAATATATTTGGTAAATATACAAACAGGATAGGAAATATGAAAAGGAAATATGTTTATAAAATTGACAAACAGATTACAACAAACACATTTAAATACTGTATGTATTATTGTGCTCACAAGCAAGAAAATCGCAAAAAAACGATCAGTTCCAATTGTCTGAGGTGTGTGTGTGTGTGCGTGTGTGTGTGTGCGTGTGCGTGTGTGTGTGTGTGCGCTGTGTTCTCATGCTGATACACCACCTAGAAATCCAACTAGCACTCCTACTGTATGTTCCTGATATATAACCTTGACGTAACCCCAAAGTAATGATGATGTAATCATGGTGTAACCATGGCAACAGCACTGGTTTAGACCTGTACTTATACAAACGTTGTTTTCTTCATGCAAATCACTTGTCACTGTTAAACAGGAGGTTCAGTGAGAACATCCGGCCAGTGATCAGTAACAGATGGTTGTGTATCGTGGACAGTCGGTGTGATTAGCATTGCGCTACCTGCTGAGGACGAGCGTCTCCTGTCCACTGATCCACACTCGCACCATGTCTCCGTACGTCTCATTGTAGTAGTTACTCGCTGTCCCGATCCCCATCCAGATAAACCTGAGGTAGGACAACAGGGGACCCAAACCCAGACAAAACGAGGGACCTGAGACAAACACACACACACACACACACACACACACACACACACACACACACACACACACACACACACACACACACACACACACACACACACACACACACTTTATATACCATTCAGAGGAATAAAGTCAATCAGTATTGTATTGATGACCTCAGACATGATCAACTTCTTTACAGTGAAGTTACAATGCTAATGTGGCTAACAGCTAATCCGAGCTAATAGCCATGGATTTAGCATCGTACATCCTTCATGTCTAAATGATAAAACATGTCTAATTCATCTGACTAACCGATTAACATCACATGTCCATGTGTCTCTTATAAATCTTCACTTTATACATTTAGAAAGTTTATTTGAACATGGATTATTTTAACATTTTTCTTCCCTGGGAAAAGTTAGATGAGTATTTAATACAAATGTGTTATTGTACTGTATGTAAGTTATCTTTATTGTAAATCAGCTAAAACCAATCAGGACTATACACATAGATAAATGGGGTAAATTTGCCTAAATTTTGTATCAGGGTATAAATTATTATTTAAACATCATGTGACATTAAAGTGTTTTTTTATTTTTTTATTTTGGGAAAAGCTGGATGTTAAAATTTATTTTAAACACTGTGAAATATAGAAATGACTTTCTATGAAAAGAACTTTAAATAGAGCTTTACTCATGGATCACATTATATCATCACATTGCTAAACTCTAAAATCAAGAAATGATATGAACATATTCAGTTTCATCCAGAAATTATGAGAGATTTAAAATTTCTACTTCTGCTGAGAAAAAAAAAAAAAAACACTTTACAATACATTAAGGAAATGAAACAAATAAAATTTGCAAAACTGCAGATTTCAAACTTTTACGGTTTATCCCTCGCTGAGAAAAACACATACTACAACTATTATTCCTAAAGTTCTTCAGTAAATAGAATAGAAACTGGCGAATGGTTTCCATTAGAGATTTTTTGAGATTTACTGCGTCATTAAATAGAATCACATTAATAGAAGAAGTGGAACTATTAGGAACCTTTGACCCTTAGAGACGATCAGGAATGTACTAAGACCCAATAGAAATCGTTAGACAGCACAGAGTTCCTCAGATGAACATCAGCACCTGGAATGCAGCACTTCTTCTCGTTGCGGTTCCACACCGCGAGCAGCAGAACCAGACACAGCAGCAGCAGGAGGAGGATCGTAATCCCAGGCGGGTTCTCCTGCTGACGGCTCGTCCCGTTCCGAGTCTCGTGCAGTAACATCTCCATGACCGTCTGACTGAAGCGCGCCGGCTTCACGCCGCACTCACACACCGGGAACACGTGTGCTGCCATGGGAACCGGAGAACGGGTTCTGTCTCTCACCCGCGGCTCTGCGTGTTCTCACGCTGTTTTATAGCAGAGTCAGCTCGGGTCAAGGCTGATCCTCACGACAAAACAAGAGTTAAGACTCTCACACACCAGCCACGCTGACCTTGGGGGGTTTGGATCTCTGCCAGGGTGGATGACCTTGAGTAACCTTGGGTAACGTGCAGACATGCGTATCGCAAAAAAAAGTGTTTGCAAAATGCGTGAGCTTTAAAATCCTAGAAAGTCCTGATTAGCACCGCGGTAGCATCGTTTTTATCTCCGGTGTCAAGTGTTAAGTGTTCATAAGGTCAGTGGTTTGAGTCCGGCTCCACCAGGGTGCCGCTGTTGGGCCCTTGAGCAGCGCTCTTAACACGGTCTGACCCAGCGCTCTGACCCCAGCCTACTAACTGCAGCTGGGATGTGAAGAACAGGGAGTTTCACTGTGTGTGAAGACTAAAGGCTGAACTTCTCCTCAGGGTTTCAGATCCACACGGTTAGAAAAAAAACCCCTCTCAGAAGGAGCTGATTAATTCTCTACGCAGCAGCTCTGACAGGAGCGCAGGTTTATATTAATGCACCGTTGTTACCATAGCAACGGCTTATTCACAGGGATTTTCAGTTAGATGAAAAATTTTTATTTCACATTTTACTTACATTTCTCAGTAACATGACAAGATGGAATTTTATGAACTTTAAAAAGAGAGAAAAAACGAGCTGCATGCTGAGGACATGAGTGTTTATAGTGTGTGTTCATAACCAGTGTTTATCACTCACACACACACACACACACACACACACACGCTCATTCGCACCTCTTAGCCTAATCTGCACGTGTTTGGACTGTGAGAGGAAACCCATCGAGAACATACAAACTCTACACACAGACCTCAGGGGACTCGAACCCTCGACCCTGGAGATTTAGCTGTTATTTCAGTGTGTGAGGGAAACCAGGATGTCGTCATTAGTGTGTCTTTGTGTTTCTGCAGCAGAATGAGAGGATTCACGACACGCCTCCTCACTGCACGCAGGAATCCAGCGAAATCACACAGACGTCACTCTGTCTGTGTGTGTGTGTGTGTGTGTGTGTGTGTGTGTGTGTGTGTGTGTATAGCCTCCCACACTGATGGCTAATAAACATGAAATGGTGCACGTCGCTGAGTGTGTGTGTTATTCCCATTAAACCTCATCTACACAACACCAACTATTACAATTATTATTTTCAAAAAACAATGACTTTATATCCATTTGTACAGTATATTTAATCTTGCAAATGAGTTCCTGTGGTCACTCATGTCACAGCTGTACCTCTAACCTTTACACGGCTCTGACACTGGAGACTCCTTCCTCTAATGTTACACAAATAACTTTCACCTGTAAGATTTAAATATGACATCGCGCTACACGTTCACTCTGTTGCCATGGAAACCATAAGATATTAGAGCACGTGTATGATGTAAACCTGCGCTACTGCCACAGCTGCAGTTATAGAGAATGAATCAATAATAACTTCTGACCAATCAGAGCGCAGCAGCCCTGTGTGTAGAACAGCATTACAGTCAGACCTGCTGCTGTGTGTATTATACATGTGTGTGTGTGTGTGTGTGTGTGTGTGTGCTGTGTACGTGTACAGTGGACGGATTGTGTTCTGGATGACTTGTGAGTCACTTTGGATAAAATCTGAATTTGAAAAAGTGAATAATATGAATGTAAATGTATAATATATACAGTATATATGTAACGTCCCCACACAGAGCTTCAGTATGTACTGCACTGTGTGTGTCGTCCCCTGGCACAAAATTAGTTGAAAAGCCTCTTGTTCTAACTTTAAACGTGTTTTAAGCTTCATTTGCTATAGAGTGAATATTTTATATATTTCAATATCATATTTCTGCATCATATAAACACTGCATATCTACAATATTAATACTTCATTTGTTCATATTTTATTTATTTATCTTATTTCCTGGAGCTCCTCATGTGAATGTTCTGGACTCATTGAGGTTTCTGTGATAAACCAGTACACACCTGTATTGCATTATGGGTAATACAGGACGTTCCTCATGGTTTATAAATGAAGCTCCGTGCAGCAGGATGGTGTGAGTAAGAACACGGAGCGAAAAGAAATTCCATGATTTGGGACAAAGGGCAGAAACCCGAGGAAAGCTGGAATGCCGCGTGGAAACAAGGCGTCTTTAATCCCGCGCGGGAACAACATGTGCTTCTGTCGTCCTCAGAACTCAGCGAGACTGAATACAGCTATTGAGGACGAGTGGAACTTCTAGAAAGTCCTACGTCACTTATAACAGACTGCTGGAAAAAATAAAACAGGATAAATTTAGGAGTTTTGTGGTTTGACTGAAATGTTTCAGATACCACATAATTATCATTACATCATTACATCATTACATAAACATTTCTGTTTCAGTCACGAAGATCAGAGTCTGCGAGTAGAGTCTAGTGTCTCAGCCGTTCTCTCTCTCTCTCTCCTGTCTCTCTCTTCTAGCCCTCATCTGTCCTGAAGATTTTGCAAAACTGTTATAAAGCACTGAGACTGGAGACTCCTTACACGCAGGTTACACAAGCACAACACTTCACCACTTCAGTAATTACACACACACACACACACACACACACACACACACACACACACACACACACACATTTTTAAACAACTCTGTTTGGGATCGGTGGAGAGTGGGCTGTGAATCAACTGTTACTATGGAAACCATAACATCATAACAAGCTCATGAACACAAACCTGCAATAATGTCTGAGCTGCTGCCATAGAGAATGAATCAACACCATCTGACCAATCAGAGTGCAGGATTATTCTTGTAACTGAGCTCTCAGATACACTATATTACCAGAAGTATTGGCGCGCCTTCTCATCCAACATCAGTGTCAAGAATAGTCCAAAATTCCCAATATTGTGTTTTGGCAGTATACAGTAGTGTATCTTATTGATCATTTTAATCAAACAGTAATAAGGTGTTAAAACTCTGTGTTTAGAATAAAGCAAAACAAATGACTGAATGTTAAAATATCAGGAATTTTTGTTTTTGTTGTTGTAATTAGAAATTCATAATAATAATAATAAGATAATGAAAAATATCGCACAGTTGAAATTCCTCCCAGATTATGCGACAAGCCATGGCGTGATCAGAGAAGGGGTTCAGGGTACGAGAGCGTCGCTAATCTGTCTGTACTTTGACCCTCGGGGGTAAAACTCAGACTGAGTGCTGTCTTCTTACATCTGTAGAAATCTGGGTCACACAAAACACAAAATCACCTTCAACAACCAAGAGATTTCAACAAACAATCTCAGAATGTGTTTGTTTACAGTACGCTTCTCCTGATCTGTTTGTTATACAAATAAATGTAGCATTATTATTATTATTATTATTATTATTATTATTATTGTGTAGTAATAATGTAAAAATAGGAACAAACATTTTTTTAAAAATTGTACAAAAATTTATATATTTTTAATATTGATTGTTTTTCTAAAGTCCTAAAAATGTATTTTGTTTTTAATTAGAATTAATATATTAATGCATTAATTAATGCATTAGAATTAATAGCTGTGCATAATTTATAATAATTTTATTTTATTGTGGCCAGTTAATTGTTTTGATAAAATCACACAGAAATGAAAGAAATCCAATTGTTTTAATTGTTTCTTTTAATTGTGAATCTTTATTTCTTATACTCTTGTCTACTTTAACAATTGTAAGTATGCAGTTGTGTACTTTACCTACCTTCATAATCATAGTAGAAATCATAATCATATTTATCATTTATCATCTCTGAGCATTTTATTTCTTTTTCTTTTTTTTTTTTGCTTTAAAAATTAAACAACTGTGCCCTTTACGTGGAAACTAATGTAATTAAAAAAAATAAATTAAAAAAAAAGCTGTGCCATTCAGATTTACAAACACCAATCTAATATCCTGTGGGTCAAACAATAAATAAATATAGACAGACAGACAGACAGATAGACAGACAGCTCCGCTCCTTGTTGCGTCTCTTTGTGTATCAGTGCTGAGCAGCAGTGATGAGTTGCGTGTTTCAGCCCCCAGTCAGAATAAAGAATTCGGCTCTGCTGAATATAAATCAGGTGACTGTACAGACGACAGGCTTCAGAAACACCACCGAACAACGACTGCGTTTGTGTGTCGCCTTCAGCAAACGCCTAAACTCCTTCTTATTGTCGTCTCGCAGCAGCGGCGTTTCAGTACACAGGATTCTACACCCTGGAAATCTACAGAGTTGTTTTTTTTATATGTTTTTTTTTTATTTTGTGTTAAATATTTTCTTTTGCATCTTGCCTACATTTTTGGTCTGCAGCAAAAACTTTTTCTGGACTTTTACAATATTTCAATGAAAATTTTGAATGTTTCTTCTCTGTTTAAATTGAATATTTTCATAAATTATCTGTTTTTTATGACATTTTTCTCTACAGACATTTTTACTTTTTCAATTCTTTTTTTTCCCCATTTAGTCATTTTTCTTTTTTACTTGAATAAATCCGACCCAAATTTCTGAGCATTTTATCTCCTTGCGCTTCGGTTGAAGATGTCCGAGTCGTCCGTCCGGTTGACATGGACATTTCACTGGACGCTGGGTGTCGTCAGCGTGCTCACGCTGCTAAACTCAGCCGGGTTCATGCTGCTCCTTCTCCAGACCCGAGAGCTTGGAAATAGGATGGATGTAGTAGAATCTCATCTGGAGGAAATCTCTCAGAGCTCGGTGGTGGAGTTCATGACGGAGATGAGCAAAAATCAGCAGGAGTTCCAGGAAGATCTGCACCAGTACTCCAGAAATAAGAGAAGTCAGGAACTGAAGGAAGCTCAGACTTTGGAGCAGAAACTTCAACTGGAACTGGAGGAGAAACTGGACGAGGTTTCAGGAGACGGACTTGGAGAGGAAGTGCTGAGGACCAAGGAGAGGAACATTCAAGAGGGTCCTGATTTCTATCACAGGACGGTGCAGCATGACGGGTTGATGATGATGATGACGTACTCCATGGTACCGGTAAGAACTAGGAATGACTTAAAATCTTAAAACTTAAAACTTAATCGATTTTGTAGTGAGATTTTATAAAATCAAGGAAGTCCATAAAATAATACATTTGACATTCAAATTTGATCAAATAAATTAGTTTTTTTCCCTTGAAATGTCAAAAATATATAATTTTCATGTTTGAATTTTTTTTCAACAATAACTGTTTTTATAAACATTTTTAAACCGTCAGAATCATGTAGTATAATTTGCTTATGATTGATTGGTTGATTGGTTGGTTGATTGATTGATTGATTGATTGATTGATTGATTGATTGATTGATTGATTGATTGATGATGAGAAAGTGGTCTAATTTCCAGAACTGCCATGAGTAATCTTGCTGTGTGTGAGTGAGGGATGAAAGAAAATATGTTTCTTTTTAAGGTAAAAGTCCTACTAGACATCTGTAACAGCACTAAAGGAGTTTGTCTCACTGGTAGGTTTCTCCTAATGAACAATTTCAATAATAAACTAAAGAATATTTCTGACTTTCTGTACTGTGCAAAGATCTTCACTACCTTTCATCATTCTTTTAACAGGTCCTCCCGGACCGCCAGGTAAGAAACCAGCTTTAATAAACTCTTATTTCAAAACATTTTGGTTTTCATTCAATAAGAATGTTTTAGTATGACATAGTTTACATAAATAACTGAAGTCCTGTGTTAATTTACTAATAATTACAGGGTTGCCAGGTGTGAATGGGATGCCAGGGCACAACGGGACAGACGGAATTCCTGGTTTGCCAGGAGAACCTGGAGAGCCCGGTAAACGAGGGAAAAAAGGTAGACGAAAAAATATAGGCTTGTTTAATGATACACAATTCCAAAAAAGTGACAAATTATTAGTTGTATTTCTACTCTTACACCATTCTTTAAAATTTTTTTTATGATTTTATCCATGTACTCTGTGATCCTCTAAAATAGGTTTGAGAGCTTTATACCATTCCAATGTGTTCCAATAAAGTTTACAAACTGTACTTTATATATAAAACTTTATATATAAAAACCTTCATTCATTACTAAGGATTCATTTACAAGTTTGGATGTTTGTTGGAAATTCTCCTAATATCACCATTACCAATGTTACACTATTCATACTGATCGGTTCTAATGCATGGTGAAGTTTTGGCCGTTACATTATTCAACAATGATCTACAGTATCAATGAATTTTGTCCAAAAAATTCCAATGACATTCCCAAAAAAAAAAAATACTTTTTGCATTGGGGAATTTTGCACATTAACGTCTTAACACTTTACACTCTATCAAATTATTATTTAGTTTGGGAATTTCTAATTGATTCCCAGTGGTCTGAGAAAGAGCTAGGCGTTTTATAGATATTATTTAATCTAACAAATGATTAGATGCTTTGCAACTGATCACCACAGCTTAATCACATGCTTGGGCGCATTTTGCATTTCTTTTTGGCATAATCTATTATACTTTTTTTTTTCTGAGTGGGAATTCTACTTATTACACTCTTCCCTAATGATCCGTCCGCTGGCTGCTGGGGAATTCTGAAACTGCTGCAGTGAAGGAAGATGACGTCAGCTCTTTATGAAAGTTCATTTGTCTTTTCAGTCTCAGTTCCTGTTGTGGATCCGGTGGTTTTTCAGTCTCTGTACTAAAGTGGAATGTTATTGTGCCTCAGCGGGATCACAGTAAGAAGTCTTTGATAGGAAACGGAGGAAGTGGTAGTTGTGGGTTTTTATGTCACGCTGATTCTCCGGGTTGCTGATGTTGTCGGTGGTCTGAGACACTGAATCACGGAGAGACGTGAATGAAATTCTTTATTCCAACAACATTTGGACTGACTGTGAAAACGATGACCGACCGGATAAACCTGACACTGCGGTGGACTATTTGATCACTTCTGATGATGATGCGGTTAAATATCCGTCATGTGGCATTTCCTCATGTATTCAGCAACCCTAAAAGATCCGTTAGTATTTATTTATTCATACATATTTAATTTCTACAAACGCAAGCGAATATTTTCATTTATTATTTACAACAATGGAAATTTACAATAATTATTTGAATTAATGAAATGCTTTATAATCTAATTATTGTATTTGCCTATAAAGCAATATTAGTGCATATGATGTGTAGGAAAACAACTAATAGCTGAGACTAAACACACCTGATCACCTAGAGGTTAAAGGTCATGCTCAAGAACACTAGCTCAAAGCCTAAAGTTTCTTATTTGTGTTTGAGCTAAAATTAAAAGCGGCATTTCTCGCGGTGATGTAACTGATCCAGCAGTGTTGTAAGAATGACTTAATATGAAGTCTTCAAGAATTAAGAAAATATTATAGAATTTATATAAATATTTGTAAAATAAACAAATAAATAAATAAATAAAGAGTCTCAGTGATGCTTTACTTTACCGCACACTAGATTCTCTCACCTTTTGCAGCAATTTTTGCACTTTTTTTTATTTTTAATTGGTTTATTATTCCATATTTTTTAATACATTTTGTCTCCTATGTCAAGGTTCTAATCTTATTTCCTTAAAGACATGACACAACATATTTTGTCGTATCTATCTACTGCTACTGTGCTTGATAGGAGAGCGAGAAAGAGAGAGAGAGAGAGAGAGAGAGAGAGAGAGAGAGAGAGAGAGAGAGAGAAAGAAGGAATTGGCTTGATATGTTAAGAGCTGAAACTTTAAGAAGAAATTTGTATTTGTAGCACATTGTTCATGTTGTTACAGTTGTCAGTGTTTACATTTTTCCATAAAATACCTGCTTCTGATTTGTTATTATTATTATTTTTTTTGGGTCCTCCAGGTGAAAAAGGTGAGCCGGGTGAGGCAGGTGAGCCAGGTGTGAAAGGTGACCCGGGACCACCTGGAGAAAAGGGAGAACCATCTAATGATGTAATTGTAGAAGGTAAATATTAAAAGTCCTGTTTGAAGACACTCCGACAAATAATTTGTGAAACATATAGAAGATGTTTTATAAAAATAAAAATAAAAACATAATACTTTAAGTTTATCCCTTTAAGACCTCGGGATAAAAGTGGTTTGTGGCTGAAACAAGTGAATTCTGGTTTGGAATACTTGTTTTCATTTAAATAATTCATTTAGAAAAAAACCCAGGCCACTATAGATGCTTACGGTTGTGTGTGGAAGGGCTTAAAGGGTTTAAAATAATCATTCAAATGCCTAATCTATTTGGGGTAATCTTACCTTATCTAATCTTACCCCCTCGAACTAGTATTAAGGTCATTTCTAATAGTAATTTTATTTAGTCTTTACAAAATTAAGTTTCTAAAACATTCTAAAATAGTCTTTATAAGTACGCAATTGTCTAAAATGTCTTTCATTAGAAAGAGAAATAGGCGCAAAAAATAATTTTAACTCTTAGTTACCTCTTGCATTGGTGATTGTTCATGACTTTGGTTCATGCACACGGCAGGTCCTCCTGGCCCCGCGGGACCCCCTGGACTTCCAGGTCCGATCGGCCCACCCGGACTACCGGGACCACCCGGGCCACCGAGACCAGCCCGAAACAGAAGCCAGAGAGCTCACCTGCACACGGGTCATGCAGCTGAAGGTAACTGTTTTAACTTTAATAAAACTAAAGCCACTTCATTCCCTCATACACCAGGATTGTTTTTTAAAGATACTACACAATAAAATCCCCAGTGTTTATTTCATATTTTCAGAGTTCATTAG
This sequence comes from Clarias fuscus, assembly GCA_030347435.1. Lineage (NCBI taxonomy): Eukaryota > Metazoa > Chordata > Actinopteri > Siluriformes > Clariidae > Clarias > Clarias fuscus. The sequence goes on along the minus strand of CM059210.1, from coordinate 1,679,230 downwards.
TCCTGGACTCATATGACTAATCTACACTGTCATTATATAAACAGTACAATGACATTTAGTGTGAATCCTCTCTCTCTCTCTCTCTCTCTCTGATAAATTACGATGAATAATAAAGAGTAAAGAGGAATAAACACTATGGGGTGTTAATTCAACATTGGGAATTTTGCAGATTAGTAGCTTGTCGTGTGCAATAGCAGGGGGAATCCGGTGTCCAGTTCATGTGTGAAAATGATTCCTCACACTCCCAGAACCACCCTCTCACACTCTGAGTCCTGGAATATGGCGCGTGCCATGAGGGAAGAAAAACTAGAATAATGTTGCTGAGTCTCGACCTGAGCGACTGAAGCAACTCCAGATCATAAGACCGTCTCCAGAGGCTTGTACAGTGGACACTATGCATGACATCGCTTCAATCTGGACTGATCAGGTCACATGACCTTGTTCCATCGCTCCAGCGGATGACCAGTCCAGTCTTTATGCTCACTAGCACACTTAAACCTTTTTCCTGATGAGCCTCACTAACAAGTCGTTTCCCTATAGACACACGTGTGTTTGTGGTCAAAGCTAAAGGTGATCAAACAAATTACTGACTTTTTGTTTTGGCCAGGGACTGTATTTATATCAACTGTTAAATTAAAGATTTTTTTTGGATTTTTCCCCGATTTTCTCCCTAATTTAGTCGTGTCCAATTCCTCCCCGTCACTAGGGGGCTCCCACATTAAGGCTACTACTACCACTCAGCCGGGAGGGCCGAAGACTATCACGTGTTTCCTCCGAACCACGTGACGCCAGCCGACCGCATCTTTTCGAACTGCTCACTCGCGCACCGTTGGGGGCGGCGTAACACACTCGGAGGACGGCGCTATCCGCTCCCTCCGTTGCGTGAGCTCACAGACGCCCCTGACTGGCTGTAGAGCGTTGATTAATGTGGGAGCACTATGTACCTCTCATCCCTCCCCTCTGAGAGAGCTCGGCCAATCAGCTCTCTCTAGACCTCCGGCTGCGAGAGGTTACAGCACCACCCGGGAATCGAACTCGCGGTCTCCGGATGATAGGGCGAGCACTTTAACCACTGCGCCACTCAGAGGCCAAATTAAAGATTTTTTTACTTCAGTATGCACATCATTAATTAGAAATATGGATAAATAATTTACACGCCTGTCACTAGAGAGAAACGTGCTAATTAAATATTTCCTTTTTTTTTTAAACCACAGGTTTAGTTCATGCTGTTTCAAATGATCATATGATGAGTCAAGGACCAGCGACCCGAGGAAAGACCTTAAAAAAGGGTACATAGTGTACACACCTTTTAAAATTCTAAGAATGCCTGTATGAACTGGAATACTACTTCGTCATTTCTTCTTAATAATTAGATCCTGTCAGATTTTGAATGATTATTAATTAAACAAATGATTGTACTTGGAAAGACTGTAGAATCTGCTAATCTCTGGCGCTTCATTAGTCTTGTTAATGGGCTACTCACATATTCCCAACAGCAGAGTGCATTATAAAGTCAGTAAAGGAACCGATGAACCTGGCGAAGATGGAGACTACGTTTGGAGCCTGGATGAAAGACACAGGAGTGGGAGATGAGGAGAAGATCTGGGTAGCAGAACATTTCTCAGGTACTTTTTAGAGATTTAGAGATTTAGAGAGCCGAGCTGAATAGTGCTGTATTTCTGTTCCCAAATCAGGGTCAAGCTGGAACGTAAACCGTTCATAATTTAAATTAGAGCATTTGTCAATTCTGCTTTTTTGAAGGTGGTCAGAAGGTGTTGATTAATTTTCTGAATCAGCAGCTCTGACAGTAACAGTCAGAGGTTTATTCTAATGTGCTTGTTTTGAATGAGTATTTTAAAGGTTTTCTGTCTTGGAGATGCCTCGTGTTTGTTTCATTTCTCCAGGTGTGACTGTGTCTCTGTGTGTTGTAGGTCGTTCTATAAAGGAGTTAAGCAGCATCATGGCCTGGCAGGACAGCAGGAGTGAGTCCATCGAGTTGAAGAACTTTTTCCAAGGTTGCGGACATTTAGTTCACAACAACTCCATTTATTATCACGTCGCTGGAACCTACAGCATCGCCAAGTAAGAACCATAACTGGACAAAACTTTATAAAGAAATTATCAAATTATCAACATTTAAAATGCAGGGAGATTTATTTATTTAAAAAAAAAAAAAAAAGAAAAATCTTAAGAAACATGTTTTTTTTTTTAACATGTTTTTTCTTACAATGAAAATGCCAAAGATTTTGGGCGTGCAATTTTATTTTTTATTGGATTTGGAAAATTGGTTTAAACTATGTTTATTTAAAGTCAAATCACTCATTTAATTCAATATACTTAACCTAATTAAATATTTATAACTACATTTATACATTTCTTAGAAAGACTTTAGAAATTTACTCTTTCAAACATTCTACAAAGACATAATGTCTACTGTAAGTAAACAGTCATTTGTAAATACTGAAATATTGCAAGTAGAAATAGTAAATTAAGTTAAAAAGTTCACAAGTTTCATGAAAACATTTCAGAAATGTGTACTTATGTATGATATATTTCTAAAATGTTTTATTTTAAAAAGTAAACACTTATTTGTAAACATTGATATTTTGTAAAGTAAACATCATCAGAAATTGCACATTTATATTCATCGCTCTTTTACAGGTATAATCTCGCAACTAAGAAGTTGCACACACTGGCCGTAGAGAACGCTTTTTACCACAACCTGTCCTACCTGCTCCGCAACTCGAAGACGTACTTCAAAATGGCGGCAGATGAAAGTGGCTTGTGGCTCATCTTCGCCTCAAGCATCGACGAGAACATCATGGTGGCGCAACTGGACGAGAAAACGTTCTCCATAACGACGTACATCAACACCAGCTACCCAAGAAGCAAAGCTGGAAACGCCTTCGTCGCGTGTGGCGTCCTCTATGTCACTGATGATAAAGACACGAGAGTGACCTACGCCTTCGATCTCCTCAAACAAAAACCTCTCAATGTTAGCTTCGAACTCTGGACTCCGGCTAGCATGCTAGCCATGATGTCTTACAATCCTAAAGACAGACATTTATATGTCTGGGAAAACAGACGCGTCAAATCCTACAAGGTCCATTTTCTTTCTGATGACTGATGTCACTTTTCTCAAAAAAGATTGAGAGTTCAAGGGGATTGGTTTCCTTTACAAATTTAACACTCAACTAATATAGCGTTTGTGTCCCTTCCTTTTATCCTTAATTTTTTCTAATTAGTTTTATTGCAAGACAACTACCACCAAATACAGAAAGTTATTTTTTTTAAATAAATATCTAACAAGTCAACACAGAGGAATGCTGATTTTTTTTTTTAACATGACATGATTTAAAAAATACACTTTTCTTTAAGAAAATGAAGCTTTGTCTAATGAAACATTCATAATTATAACTTTATACAACCAAGACTTTATTCAAAAATGTTAATCTAGAATGACATTACAGAATAAATGTTTATTTTACTGTGAATATGCTGTTAATAGGACAACTTTTACATAATTTTTTTTTTTTCATTTTACTGTATAAAGAAAATAGCATGGACTGTTCACTAAAACTGATTCTTAAAAAAAAAAAAATTAGTATAAAATCAACAAAAGCCTGACAATATTCAACATTTTGTAACAAGCTTTTATAATAAACCTATGTAATAAGCTTTTAATTATGGCTAGGAAAGATCACGTAAAGTTTCATTAATGCAATTGAATTTGAAACAAAGATATTTAGAAACTATCTAATATTGTGTAGTTTAATGTATTGTATGGTTTATAAAAGGTATAAATAGAATTGATGTGAATAGCATCATAACCTAAAATGACCTTAATGTACTGTACATTAGAACAACAGCAAAGAAAATCAGACATTTATATGGTGGGACTGTAAAGTGAGGTTAAAGTTTGAGATAATGTGAGTGAAGAAAAACAATCAAACAAACTGAAATCTTTTTTTTTTTTACTGTTACAGTTTAAGAGATGCAATTTAACCAAAACATTTGACCCAAAGTTCTCACTTCTACCTGTAATGTCTTACTTTAAACACCTCAGACTTCTGTTCAGTTCTTATTACTCTGCAGTTTAAAGGTCACAAACTCATAAAGATCAAAGTGGCTACTTTACAGCTGAAATAAAGAGCCTAAAGGGAACAAAAACTCCAGAACGTTAGTGTGTTGAGTGTATGTAGTTTTGATTTTGTATTCATATTCTGTTTTTTTCAGGTGTTTTAATAAACAGTTGCTAAAAAATAAATAAGATTTGAAAAACCTTTTAGACAGATTTCAGCTTCAAATTTCTCAGATTCGTTGTAACAATTAATTTATATTATTAAACAATAAGTAAGTTTTCATGAAATTAATTTTTATTGTATTCAAATGAAAAAGGATTATAAAAAGCCATAACATGTTTTGGCCTCTTGAGGCTGCACATGGCTCTATCCTTCCCCACCTGTTTTATAATTTAGTGTGCAGTACAGCAGCTTTGTTTGATGATTCAGTTTCCACATGCATTAAATTATATGATCACTTTGACAGACAAATCTGAATGTTTTGTTCATTTGGTTTATATTGAATTGTTTTGCCTCAGATGATGTTTATGTTTCAGATTGTTCTAGATCGTGTTTGGCGTTCACCTTGTACTTGTTGTTACAAAACATGAATATGAATAATTTTTTTCAATGCAACATTTTCTAACAATTAGCAGCAACAATGGTTTGCTATTCATAATGCAAATATTTTGTATTGGTATTGCTACAAAAGATAAATAAAAGTTGAAGTAAATAAATAAATGCATTCCTGAAAGCATTATTCTAAACGTTTCCCTGTTACGTTTGCTTCAGTTTTGTTTCTATATCTGTTTTTTGCACATATTCTTGCAGTAGTTTGCATACCAAATAAAAATGAAATTATTTGTGTAATAACTTTAAAATTATTAAGCGATTATTAGTAAAATGGCGAGTTTGGAAAGAAAGACAAGACATTCTCTGTTATATAACAGCAGTAAAGCTTAGAATATATTGAGTCTTGGTGGATGTTAGCGTATTCCACAGTGTTTAAATCAGGCTGAAGACTAATAAAACCGTACACAAGCAATCATTTGTTGCTTTATCATGAGGCAGATTATTCTGATGCAATCTGTGTTTTGTGATCAGCTGCTCTTTCACGGAATTATGTTTCGACCAGTTAAGTTTCTTGCAAATTGTCAAGAAGATTTGATTTGACTTCCAAATAGGAAAGGGATTTTTGTTTTCTTTTGGTGAAACCAGGCCAAATAAATATATTTAAAAAACAAAGAAGCAATGCATTGGTGATTCATTGGGGTATCGCCTCGCCTGCCAAGTGGGAGATCTGGGATCAGTTCCCAGCCAATGCACCAAACCCCGCCCACTGGCTCAAGTCATAGTGCTCATCCCGAAAATGAGAGCACTGCGTCAAAAAAAAGAAACACCTGTGCCAAATCAAACGCATCAAAATTCATTTGGAGCTGGAAAAAAATATTCAAACTGCAAAGAGGTCACATGTCCTTTATTTAAAAGACACTTTAAAATGGCGTCCCGAACGAAAATTCTGAGTTATTGATCCTATAGCAACAGCTGTTCACTGTTGCTGCTTGTTTCTGTAATATAAGGGGAAGGAGTCTCCAGTGTCAGCGCGGAGGAACAGTCTGACTTAAAACTACAACTTTGTGTTTTTACACATCACCAGGAGAGAGGAGATCATGCTTCATTACGATTTTTATCTTGTTAACTTTAAGAGGGAAAAAGAGAGATTGGTGAGGAAACAGGTGTTTATAGCTACTTTAAAGTTAGTGAAAACAGGATGTAACTCATTTTGCAGGAAAGTTAAAGTAACTATAAAGCAATAAAAGTATGACGTGTCATTCTTTAATAAATACCTTTTGTTTAAAGACTGTTGGTAAATGGCTGTGGTATCAGATGAATTAAACACTCGGCTTGGGCATGGTATTGTGGTAAAATAATCAACTACAGATTGCAGCAGCAACTCCACACACTAACTTAGTATTTTATAGCAGTGTGAGTCGTTAGATGTAATTAATAATTAATCAATAATTACTTCGCTTGCAGGAGACGTGGGTAAAAAAAAACAAACCAAACCAAAATAAAACAAAAGTGCAGACGAAATAATAAGAATTTATTCAACTTACTTTACAAAGGTAAAACTCTAACCATGATAGAACGATCTCTGTGCTTCCAGAAACTTCCTCACACAGACGGCATGACCGGTTTCATAAATACACAATAGACGAGAAGCAAAACCACCATCAGACTCACTCACACACTCAATCACTCTCACATAAACACACACACACACGCACAGTGGACATGATGGCCAGCAGACCGTACACAAACACAAAGAGTTTAATAAATATATCACATACATCCAAACCAAATGTACACCTATTGCAGCCAGTGTGATAGAAACAAAAACCCAATAAATTAAAACTGTTTGTACAAGCTACGTCCAGCTAGTTCAGATCTATGCGTATTTATATTTATATATTTATATATTCATTTTAAAACTAAACATTCATCTGGATATAGAACAGATTCCTCTAAAACACCCTCCACTCTTTTAAAGTGTCTCCACATCAGAGTGCAAACGGTTACATATGACTTTAAACACTTAAAATAAAACGAGTGGTCCAGGAAAACATTGCACAGTCGCGGCGCACAGGAAGTCACTTCATGAGGAGTACAGCGGTTTAAAAACAACAACAACAACAAAAAATAATCATAAAACACATGACCAGGTAAACACACACACACACACAACAATAAATAATAATGTATAAAGGGAAAAAAAAAAACAGTTCTGTGCAAAATGTAAATGTAACAGTTTCTGCTCAGAGTAAACATCTCAGATCAGCGGTGAGTAACAACACCGCGCAGGGACTGAGGGTGAGACAGATTTTATCCAGTGTTATGGAACGAGAGTGAGACAGATTTATTAGTAGGTATGGAGACAGGAGAGAGATCTTTACATCAATGTGGAGAAAGAGAGTGAGACAGATTGAGGAGTAGGAACTTTCATGAAAGACGTTAAGTTCGAATTTGATGAAAGTGAGACAGATTAATCTGGAGTTACAAGACATTTATCTGGAGTTTATAAATGAGAGTAAGACAGGTTTAGTGGTAAGTTATTGGGTGAGAGTTAGACAGATGTAATTTGCTCCTGGATATATGTGAGAGTTTTAATTGCATATTAGACCAGAAAACACAACCGTCTCTCTCTCTCTCTCTCTCTCTCTGTCTCAGATACTGACTGTAACTGGTACAAATGAGAGTAAGACACGTTTTATAAAGGGGTATGGAATGAGAGTGAGACAGATTTATTAGTGGCAATAGAGATAGAAGTGAGACATGATTAAAGAGTGAGACAGATTTACGAACAGAACATTTCATGACCGGCATTAGGAATAGAGTGCGGTCGAATGGAATGAGACTGAGACAGATTACTCTGGAGTCATAAGACATTTTCTTGGAGTCACTCTCTTACTGGAGAGTAAGACAGGTTTAATGGTATGCTACTGGGTAAGATTTTAAGAGGAGTAAGACAGATCTGCTTTGCTCCAGGAATAAATGTGAGACGGTTTTAATTGCATTCTTGGGAGATAAACACAATTGTCTGTCTCTCTCTCTCTCTGTCTCAGATACTGACAGTAACTGGTAAAAATGAGAGTGAGACCGTTTTCCTCTGGAGTTATGGAATGAAAGTGAGACAGATTTATTAGTAGTTATGGAGATGGGAGTGAGACGCGTTTACATCTACACGGAAAAAGAGAGTGAGACAGATTTTATCCAGGTTTATGGATTCCGAGTAAGACAGACTTATCTGAAGTTGCTGAATAGAGTGAGACAGAGATTAAACTGCACATGTAAGAGAGATGAGTGAGACAGGTTTAAAGGCAGCCAAATGGAATGAGAATGAGACCGAGTAAGACAGGTTTAACAGTAGGAGAATGAGATCCATCACCTACAGGTCTGATCTGTCTTGCTTCAGGAAAGAAAGTAAGACAGTTTAAATTGCATATTAGAGAGAAAAACACATTCGTCTGTCTCTCTCTCTCTCAGATACTGACTGTAACTGTAAATGAGAGTGAGACAGGTTTTATCTGGAGTTGTGGAATGAGAGTGAGACAGGTTTTATCTGGAGTTATAACGAAAGCAGTAAGACATTTACAGGTGTAGAGAGAGTAAGACATTGGATTTAGTTGGACTTTTGGAATGAAAGTGAGACAGATATTTAATTGCACACAGAAAAAAAAAAAAAGAGTAAGACAGGTTTCTCTGAAGTTATGGGATGAAAGTGAGAGATTTCTGCGGAATGTCGGTAAGACAGTAAGTATATTAAATTGCAGCTATGAAAAGAGAGTGAGACAGGTATTTCATTGCACATACGAAGGGAGAGTGAGACAGGTCTATGGATTTCAGTGAGACACCTTTCTCCTCCTGTAACAGGTTTCAGTAGTCTGTGTGGAATAAACGCATTATTTCTCTTATAAACTTGTACACTTGTATAATAAATAAATAAATAAGTTCTAAAACACATCTAGAGTGAGACAGGTCTAGCTGCAGGCATGGGGCAAGAGTGAGACAGGTCAATAAATAAAGCACGGGGGGGGGGGGGGGAACACATGGGGGCGGGGTTACTGAAGCGCACAGTGCTGGAGTTAAAGAGGCTCAGTCCGCTTAGCCGTGGGCACGAAAATGATCTCTCACACACACACACACACACACACACTCACACAGACAGAGATACAGAGTAATGTTTTGCTTTACAGAGCACAATCAACACTCTGGCGAATGCACCGCAGTGACGAGTTCAGCACATGCATAGCTTTCCTATGAGAACACACTAACGACGAGCTCACAGCTCAGGGAAAAGGGGCGGAGCTTCTGTAGGAGCGAGGTTGTGACCTCTCACGCTTTGGGGGAAAAATAAAAACGACACCTCGCAGCGTTTAGGTTAGAAAGAGAGAGAGAGAGAGAGAGAGAGGGAGGGAGGCTTCAGCTGCGTGACCCAGGCACGACTCCGGCTCACAGGATGTCGAAGATGCTGCTCGGGGCGTGGTAGCGATCGGGGAGAACCCTCATCTTCAGGGTTCCATCAGCACCGCAGGTGAAGATACGGTTAATGGGACGGGTCTCGATCTGCATCACGCCGGCGCCGATGTTACGAAAGATGGACTGCTTGGCGTGCTCGGTGCTGAACGAGTGCATGAGCCCGTGACCTGATAACTTCCAAACCTGCGGCGAGAAACCAGAAGGGAAACACCGACAGGAAATCAGTTACAGCACCGGCGTCCCTCAGGGCTCGGCTTTAGGCCCAGTGTTAATCTCATTTCACCGCAGTTTACATTAAATTCTTAAATAAAATGAAATGGAAGTGTTCAGCCATCACACATTCACCTCTCTATGATCACACCTACAAACGTCACATGCAGTTTATCCTCGCTACACACACTCACCAGACCAAGCTTCCCGAGTTTTATTTATCTTACTAACGTCTCTACACACATTTAAAAGAGATGCGTTTGTCTTCCAAACTGTGCTCCGCAAGAAAACAAACTCTGGTCGTCGCCCGACACTGTGAAGTGTGTTTAGTTTCGTGATCGCTCTGTCGTTAGCGAGGCGTTAGCACGGCCTCCATCACCCTCACCTTCATGTTTCCCTCGGCTGAGCCGGTGATGAAGAAGTCCTCGCTGGCGTCCAGAGCTAAAGCTTTAATGGCCGAGTCGTGAGCCTGGAAGGTGTGTAACAGCTGCCTCTGACGGAGGTCGAAGATGCACACGAAGCCCTTCCTCCCTCCAGAGATGATCAGCTGCTGCTTCGGGGCGTACTGGAGAACCGTAGCACCGTTCTCATGGCACGGGAACGCTGGATATACACACACCCACACACACACACAACCACACACCCACACAGACAGACAGACAGACAGACACAGACAGATTAACCCACATAAGAAATGCAAAAAAAAAAAATGAAATAAAAGGAAACAAGAGTGAGACGGTTTTCATTTTCCATCTAGATCTAGGAATGAGAGTGAGATAGATTTCATCTAAAGTTAATGTATGAGAGTAACACCGTTTTTGATCTAAAGGTACCAATGAGAGTGAGACAGTTTGTATCTAAAGTCAGGGAACAAGAGTAACAGATTTTGTTTAAAGGTGTGTAATGAGAGTGAGACAGATGTTATCTTCTGGTATAAAATGAGGGTGAGACAGATTTAGCAGTAGTTATAAGGCGTGGCACGTATACAGGAATGGGGTGAGACAGATATTTATTTACACACAAGAGTGAGACAAGTTTATCTGGAGTTATGAAAGTTGAGTAAGACAGGTACTGCACTGCTGAAGCACAGTGCTTATTTTTAAATAAAATGAAAATGATTGATCTTTGGAGTGTGTGTGTGTGTGTGTGTGTGTACCGTGCACCATGGTGTTACTGGGAGAGATCAGAGTGTCCCACAGACATACATTCCTGCAGGAGCGAGACAGAGACAGAATAAAAGTGTGAGAGTGTGAGTGTGTGTGTGTGTGTGTGTGTGTGTGTGTGTGTGTGTGTGTGAGATATGTCTATACACTGCAGTATGTGATGAACAGGAGACACGAACCTGCCGTCAGTGGAGTGTCCTGCTGTAGCGATGAGACTGGAGGAGGTGATGAAAGAGAAATCACCACACACCTTACTGTGACACTGCCAACTCTGAGAGAGAGACAGAGGGAGAGAGGGGGGGGGGGGGGGGGGGGAGAGACGTGTAAATAAAGAGAATAACAGATCACACTGTACCATTAGGGGATCCTTTCACACACGTCTCTTTACTCACCAAATATGGCTTGGGGTTTGAGGAGGTTTGATTCACCTGCCACAAGCTTAAAAACCCCTCGCCATCTGCCACCCCACACTGAGAGAGACAGAGACAGAGAGAGACAGAGATTATGACATGTACACCTGTATAACAGCCTCAAACCTCAATGCAGTTATGAACGGCGATTCTTTTGTGTTTTAATCCCGTCTCTCCACACTGACTACAACATCAATGTTTAAAACCTATTACGTTTATAATAGATGAACTGGTTGATCGTTTACATCCCGCGTTTGTTTACAAATATTAATGATGACAGAGGACAGAGACACACACTGCTCACAGTAACAATGTAGCTTTGTGTTTAATTTAATTTGGGTTCAATTTGTGCTTCGGTTTTAAAGTTAGAAAAATAATGTTATAAGGATCAGGAGACATTTAATAACTTATTAAACGGTTTTTAATTTAATTACTCATTAAATGGTTATACACAATCGCAATTTTAATTAAATTGTATCACGATTAATATTGTGACATTGTGGTGACTAGTGTATAAATACTGTGTGTGTGTGTTTTTTTATTTTTTATATACACACCTTATTGCCCTGCGAGTTGAAATAGAGCCGCGTGACTCGGGCGTTTCCCGCCTGTCGGAAGCAGATGAGCTGCTGAGGGCGATTCCATTCAAACATCCTCACACTGCCATCCTGAGCTCCTGTCATATCTACACACACACACACACACACACACACACACACACACACACACACACACACACACAATCTCTTCAGCTTTAAACCAATCATGTCTGTTATGCAAATGAGTTGAAACTTCACTCGTTCACTTCACACTGAGTGTAACGACCTCGCTACGAGTCTCTATAACTGGAGATGAGCGGAGTGGTGTGTTGTCATGGTTACATCTACATCCACTCTGTGTCCTAATATGATGAGTGTGTGAGTAACTGTGTGAAAGCACTCACAGTACTGGTAAATGGGATGTGACGTCATTCTCTTCACATTGTTCAGGTTCCTCTTCACAAGCTGAGGAAAAAAAAATTAAAATAAAAATTAGTTTAAATTAACTTGTTGCAGAAATGTTTCCTCTTTGTTGGGTCGTGTTTCGTTGTCTGTGTTTATTCTGGCGTTTGTCCAGTGTTGTGTCTATTCAATGTCATATTATTTATTACACATCCTGTGGGGTGATCGTTGTGTCCCGTGTGGTCTTTACTGAGCTGTTGCACTGGTGTTTATTTGGGATTTTATTATGTACTGTTCAGGTGTTTATTCAGTGTTGACTCAGTGTTGTCCTGTTGTCAAGGTGTCTATTCAGTTAATGCCGCACAGCTGTACTGTACTAGTGTTTTGTCCTGTCGTGTGATGGTGTTTATTCGGGAGTTAATTTAGTGCTTCATCAGTTCTTGTTCAGAGTTACACTAGTCTTTATTCAGTGTTGTATTTCTCTGTTAATGTTGTGGTGTATTAATAGTGTTTACTTTATTGATTATGCCTGTTATCCTGCGTTACTAAATCGTTACTGTCGATTTAGTGTTGTGTTGCTGTGTTAATGCTACTGCAGTGTTGTGGCGCTGGTGTTTAATTGATCTACAGTGGAACCTTGGATTACGAGCATAATTCGTTCCGGAAGTGGGCTCGTATTCCAAAACACTCATAAACCAAATCATCATTTCCCATAAGAAATAATGAAAACTCAAATTATTCGTTCCACAGCCCCAAAAAATAAATACATAAAAACAATTAATCCAATATATAAAATGAAAATAAAAAATTAATCTGCACTTTACATTTAAAAAAAGTACAAATAAATCCTGACAGATAAGTGTTTCCGTAGGTGCGCGCAGGCGCCGCGCGCGCGCGCGCGTGTGTGTGTGTGTGTGGAATTAGCCCCTTCCCTCGCCTTGTTTTACACAGTAACACTCCTCCTCCCTCTCCCCACCTCGCTTTTTAAGATTCACAACAAACACACACACACACAACGGAAACACCGTTTTAACAGGAAAAAAAAGAAATCTTTCTGAGACTGGCATGAGCGTATATTAACAGACAGAGTGACGCTCGGTGTCAAAATAAGAGTCGCATGTGTGAAGCATGATACTCGGCGCTCGTAAACTAATTCTTGCTCGGTTTCCGAATAAAAAATGATTAAAAATCTTTGCTCGGTTTGCGGAACACTCGTAAACCACGTTACTCGCAATCCGAGGTTCCACTGTATTATGTGTATTGTCCTGCACTGGTGTTCTGGTGTTTGTTTAGCGTTGATTCGGCTCTCCCGGTGTTTGTTTAGCGTTGATTCGGCTCTCTATGTGTCTGATTTGTCTTGACTCTGCACTATGCTGCAGTTTCCTCAGTCAGTGCTCTGCGCAGTATTTATTCAATGTGACTAAGGATGAAATCGAGCCGGAGAAACAAGTGATATTTCTGATAGTTGTGTATGTTTATGCGTGTTTGAGTGAGTGAGTGTGTGTGTGTGTGTGTGTGTGTGTGTGTGTGTGTATTATCAGCAGTAGAGGACACTGGGCAGTGGTGATGACGCACGCTGCCACCTTGGTGTGTCTGCTGTTTATTGTTGTGCACTAGCGCTCTGACACACGGTTTGTTCTTATCAGCGCTCACAGCCAGTGTTTAGACCAAATACACACTGTTTGTGTTACACTGATAAAAAAAAATACACACAAAAATATACAAAACTCAAACAACCGCCTCTCTCCTCTCACATGCTCACATTGTGTGTGTGTGTGTTTAAAAAGCATTATCGATGTGCTCTAATGTACAGAAATCTCAGCTGATCCGTACCACGCTAGCGCCCATGCTAGTCTGTCCGCTGCCGAGCCACGGCATGGATGCGGAGACGGGCATCGGTGGAGGGGCGAAGGGGGCGGAGCTTGCCTGTGCGATGTTGGTGTGGGAGGAGCGATAGTCGTCTTCAGAGCTGGGAATAAAAAAATAAAAAAAATAATAATAACGTTAGTTTTTAATTTGACATTTCTTTCTCTCTCTCACACACACGCACACACACCTGCGTGACTCCTTGTCGAAGTCGTCCCCGATCCAGGTGTACGGCTGCGCAGCCAGCAGAGAGGAGACGTCCACTTCCTGAACATCATGAGTCGAGGCTAGAACGATCTCGCTAGGCTTAGCCTACACACACACACACACACACACACACACACACACACACACACACACACACACACACAGCATTATTCCTCATTAGAAGTCAACGTACTTTACTGTGTATGATTAAAAAATAAAACTTTTTCTACCTTATTGATAGCAAACGCCATGATGATGTCTGATTCCTTGTGGATAATTTTAGCTTTGCCTCCGGGATACCCGAGATCAGCCTCCACCTAAACACACACACACACACACACACACACACACACACACACACACACACACAGTCATCCCATCAGTTTTTTATATTCAATGAGGCACTGAAGTTAGCTATAGACACCAAAGCTGACTGATTGTCTGGTTAATTGAAGGTTAATTGAAGGTTAATTCCATAAACCAGGAGCCCTGGGTCCGGATCAGCTGACATACAGAGAGAGGGTTTAGTGCTTAACACCCGTTAGTACAGTGTACAGAGCAGAGACGCTCCTGTGGGGGGGTGTGAGGAAAAGCGTGTGTGCGTAAATGTGTAAGTGTGTGTATATCAAAGCAGGTTCAGAAGAAAGGGGGAAAAAAAGCTTAAAACCTGGAGGAGAGAGTAACACACACACTCAGTACTACCTTGTTGTTTTTGTGTGCTCCTGCTACACAGTTGTGTGTGTGAGAGTCCACATGGTTCTCTAAACACTGCACGATACACACCACAACACAACACACAACAAAAAACACCACAACACAAGAAACACAACAAACACATGCAGAGAGAGAGAAATAAAATAAAACTGAGTCCTGAAAAGCAACCTGGACACTTTGTGTGTGTGTGTGTGTGTGTGTGTGTTTACGAGTGACTTTTTATATCTTGTATATATTATGATCAAATAAGAAGAAATACAAATGTAATTAAGAATTAACAATAAATTATTAAAAAACAAATGACTTGTTCATTTTCACCTAATTTGATCAACATTGCATTTTAATTAATTATGTTAAAAATGACTGTATGGATTCCTTAAATGATTGGCTAATGAACTAATCATGATTAATTAATTAAAGATTGATTCTGACTGTACAGATCAGATTTAAGGTCATTTACTCGATCCCGTGTGCCTGTACATCGTGGTGTTCCTCAGGGATCCGCTCTTGGCCCTCTTTTCTTTGCCCTTTTACACGCTTCCTCTGGCCTCAATACTCCAGAAACATAATATTAACTACCACTGTTACGCTGATTGTTGTTCCAACTATACATTCCAATCAAACCTGGCAAATACTTTTCATTACTTTTCTTTTTTTATGCCTTTGATGAATTCTAGAACTGGATGACAAAAAACTCTCTATGACTGAATGAGAATAAAACCGAAGTGATTTTACTGACTCCTGCTGCTACTAACAACTCCATTAAAACACAGTTTTTAAAAAAAGTAATAACCTAAATAATCATTTTAGAAAATCTTGGAGTCCCTTTTGATTTTCTTCTCCAATTTGACAGCAACACAGTAGCAAAGATTTTTTTTCATCTCAGATCAAAGACAGAACACTTTCTCCTGTGTGTTTGACTGATTCTGTTACTCTGAATAGCTGAATTGGTGCTTTATGTATTTATATCTTAACTGTATCCGACACTCATTTTATTTTGGTCTTTTTTGTTGTAAAGCACTTTGAATCCTTTACGGTTGTGTTAATATTGTGCTCTATAAATAAAATGTGCCTCAAAATGACGAGTAATACTGTTAGTGTCTCGTCCTCTCACATCTATCTATAAAGGATCATTTGTGAAAATAGTTTTGTGCAGCCTTTTCCATTTAATATGCTAATTAGGCCCACCTCCCATCACATGACCTGAGACCTCATTATTATTTCCTTCAAAACATCCATCATGGAGAACATATAGGGGAGAAAAAATTACAAGCTTTCTACGGAATCTGCCAATAAAAATCTTCACTTTGGGTTTGTTTTTCCGACATATTGTTTGTCTTGACAAAACAATTTGTATTTGTGTTGTATTTGCATACTCATTAATATTCATTAGTGTATCCCAGGATCAGCTCAGTGTTTAAACATGTTGTATTTGCTATAGTGACTTTATTTGATTTTTTCTTTTCATTTTAACATTAATGTTTGAAAACCATGTGCAATTTAAGTTCATCTAAAAAATAAAAATGGTTAATTTGTATTTTTTTTTTATTCTCTATAATTATCTCCCATTAATCTAGACGTCTATTGATCTTGTCTGCGTGTCGAATCCTGTCTCTACACAGGACACACCCACCCATACACACTATAAACAGGCGTGGTCAGTCTCTCCGACTCCGCCCCATCCCTTACCTCGCTCTGCTTCCTCTTCTTGGTGAAGATGTAGCGAATCAGAGTCTCCTGGAGGACTTCCTGTTTCACCAGGAAGTGCCAGAGGCGGCGTGCGGGGAAGGAGAGGCGGTGCTTGGCCCTGTGGAGAGAGAGACAGAGCGGGAGAGAGAGAGACAGAGGGAGGGGGAGAGACAGAGAGAAGGGGAGAGAAACATTCCCTTCATCCTTCTGAGCATCCTGCTTGGTGTGATCTGATTGGCTGAGAGCAAACATGCAGGGAGAGAGTTTCAGGTGTCAGTCATTCAGAGACGAGAAGCGTGCGCGAGTGTGTGTGTGTTTACTTGAAGGGCGTGTTGTCGGGCTCCAGCATGGCTTTGAGGCGCAGTGCGGCGGGACCTCCGCCCAAAGTGGCGTCCGCGGGGAAAGTGTTGATGTAGTTCGGAGGAGGACCGTCGAATCTGTCCATCTTCTCCTGCAGCTGCTGCTCCCAGCTCTCCATCGACTTTAGGACAGAGTTACAGAGCGGGGACGAGACGGGCAGGTCTGAGAGACAGGGACAGGAAATAATACATGATGAGAGAGATCAGGGAGAGAGAGAGAGATCAGTTAGAGAAATACGGGATAAGAACAATCGGATAGAGACACAGTGTGAGGGACAGAGAGGAAGGCAACAAGGGAAGAGAAAGAAGACAGGAAGAGGGGAAGTGAACAAGATAAAGAAGAGAGAGACAAAAAGAGAAAAAGAAACATACAGGTAATACGTGTGTGTGTGTGTGTGTGTGTTACCTGTAAAGTCAAGGCCTGTGATTGGAAGAAAGTTCTTTACATTGTGTAGAGCGAGTTTAACCATCACCAAGCGGATCAGACACCAACTACATAGAGAGAGACAGAGAGAGAGACAGAGAGACAGGTAAACATTCATTTAATCAATCATTTTCGCTATAAGAACAGAAATTTTACACTAGAGATGACAGCAGGACTACTGTAAAATTGTAAATGTGTTCATACAGAGTATGGGTCCAGCATCATATCTGTAACATAATTAAGTTTTCCTTGTGTACATTTGGGATTTTGTTTACAATAAATAAATCATATCGGTCAGTTTTGACACAAAAGTTATTTTGTGCCACATTTTAAAAAATTTTACTTGTTTCAAAAAAGTCAGTGTGGTAAACATTGCAGTACTCTGTGATAAACAGGACAACAGGTTTCATCTTAGTGTTTGTTGTAGTCAAAATAATCTCTTTATAATATTTTTTTCCCCCTAAAAGGTCGAGTGTTATGAGCTCAGGTAAATGAGGCCTGCGGGACAAACACAGCAAATACAAGTTCAAAACAATGTAAAGTTCACAAGAGCTGAAGCTGATAAAAAAAGATCCAATACGACATTATATGATGATATATCTGTTATTGTGGATTTATAATGAATTAAAATACTCCGGTCAGAAGTGACGGGGAACATCATGAGTGTGAGACACAAACAAACACAACATGAGGGTTAAGTGAGGTTTACTTCATATTTTACTTCATCTACATGTCTTTATAAATGTTTTGATTATGATTATAGTGTTGAAGTTGGTAATATTTTTGGGCGGCTGGGACGGATTATCAGTATTAACAGTATCATATGTTCCTATGGGACAATGTGTTTCACTATACAAAATTTCACCTTAATAACTTTCGCCTCCGAAAAAGATTATATTTGTCCACTGAGGTACGGCTGTACTCAGATTTAGGGTCTTTGATCTGTGTGTGTGTGTGTGTGTGTGTGTGTGTGTGTGTGTGTGTGTGTGTAACCTGTATGAGTTCGGGTTGCTGTGCTCGGTCATCTGTGTATCTGACAGAAAAGCATCATCATCCTCTTCCTCATCTTCATCACCGCTCTCATCAGAGTCATACAGAGCTCCACTGTCTGATAGAGGCAGGAAGGGCTGCAACACACACACACACACACACACACACAGTCATAACAATGATAAGTGTGTTTTGTGTTTATGTATTTTATTAGATACTACAGTTCATACAGTTTTCTTTTATAAGTAATTCATTATTTTATCCTTCTTCACATCTCTCTTATTTACAGTTACAGAGGCTCCGCCCAGACAAAAAAATAAAAAGTTGCACACTCAGTCTCCTTTATCTCTGATTAAAATTTCTGATTCTGTATTTTTCAGGTCTGAACCTCATTCATATCAAAAACTGTACAGACTGAATCATATTCGGTGAGGCACTTTCTTGTGCCAGCTGAAAAGGGGTGCGCTTACTTTTGCCACAAAGTAGTCCCACATGCTGAGCTCCGGTGGGATGAACTTCTCCTTGTAGGCGGGGCGCTCGGTGGGGATCGGAGGGGGCGTGGCCTGGGTCTCTTTAACGGGCCGACCAGGAACCAGCATGCGCATGTTAAACCTCCGGCGCTGACGGTCCACTTCCTCAGAGGGAGGAGTCGGGGGCGGGGCTACTGAATTAACAAGTGAGAGAGCGAGAAAGAGAGAGAAAGCTGTTCAGTAATTCATTTTTCATTTTATCCACACCGCTTAGTTACTGTACCAACCGATTATTTTTTTTATTATTCAGCCAATCAGAGACAACTTCATGGTCATGTGACCTACATCATAATGTTCCACAGCTACTGTGTAGCTACTGCTACGCTTCACACTGCAGATGATTTATTCACAAAAAGATCCAAGAGTGAGAGTAAGCAGGTGACTGTTGGGTTTCTGTTTTAACCATCAGATGCCGTGTCTCGGATTATTACATCCTCAGACGTGTGTGTGTGTGTGTGTGTGTTTATGATTTTACAACTATCTGCAGTAATAATTCTTATTTCTCATTAGCCTGGCTAACTTCAGCTAGATTTTAATTCGCCCCTAGTGGATATATCCTGAAATGCAGCGACTTCAAATGATGGTTAAATATTAAACTTAATCAATAGGTTTCGTTAAAAAAAAAAAAGTTTAGAGACTTGCTCACACACACCAATGAGAGATTCATATTTAAGCATTTAAACTTTCTATTTTTAGATTTTGCACAATTACATCATAATCCTGAAACGTACTGAAGAGTGAAGAGTGAATGGTTTAAAATCACAATTTGCAAATTTAACAACTGCCTTTCAGTCAAATTCACACACACACACACAGGTGTGTGTGTGTGTGTGTGTATGTCACATGCAGGTGATTTAAAGATTTAAATTGGCTCCGCCCACTAGTTTACACAAACAGGTAGAAATTATACTAATAAAATATTAAATTATATTAATGTTGTAGAAAATGTTACTTCAGTCTCTCACACACAGACACACACACACACACACACAATCACAAACCTTCACCGCTGTCCTGGTTCGGTTGATCAGGAACGACTAAGTGCAACACAACAAAACAATACACACACACACACTCTTTCACACACACTTTCATGTTTGTTTAGGGCAAAATGCACAAAACAACTAATTAAACATCACACAACCTCATCCAGTACCATAAAGTGTGTGTGTGTGTGTGTGTGTGTGTGTGTGTTTTGTGTGTGTGTGCACAGATTAGTTACTGAGTACTGCAGGCTGTGTGATACACACTCACTACCTGATAAATATATTTAAACATTAGATAAGATAAGCAGTGGAGTAAATATAAACAGTCTAGTGTGTGTGTGTGTGTGTGTGTTGGTACTTATGTCCTGTTATTACTTTCGAAGGATGAACACTGTGATAACTTTAAACACAAACACAGATTCACAACGCACACACACACACACACACACACACACACACACACACACACACACACACACACACACACAGATGTTGCCATGGTAACGACATCACAGTTCTGTCTGGAGGAGAAATGTGATGAAGAGGAGACGATCCGCGAGTGTGTGTGTACCTGTGTGTGAGGTACTCTCCACCTGCTGCTCTGAATCCAAAGTGTTATCAGCTGCACACGCACACACACACACACACACACACACACACACAATCTGGTAATGTGTAAATGAAACATACATGCTTAAAAATAAACACACACAGAATCTAGGAATGTGTAAATGACACACGCATGCTGAAAAGTCAACACACACACACACACACACACACACACACACACACACGGTGAGTGTATGTGCTAAAGCAAAAAAAGGTTGTTCAGCACTCCACACACACACACACACACACACACACACACACACACACACACACACAGTGCCTCACTCACAACTCTCCAGCTGCGTGACCGTTTCCACAGTGTCGTCACCATGGTAACCAGACTGGGTATTATGGGATGTGGGTGTGACCATGATGGAGGGGGTGTCGCCTGATTCCTGTGAGCTTTCTACTGTGAATGCAGCTAACACACACAATGCAGTGTTACACACACACACACACACCTGCAGGTTCGTGCTCTCTCACACACACACACACACACACACACACACACACACACACACACTGTACACACACTGTACACACACACACACACTCCCACTCACCTGGCGTGATCTCGGGTGGTCTCTTGGGCTTGATGATGATCTTGGCTCCGCCCCCGAAGACGGCGGCCCACATGCGGGCGTTGAGCGGGTGTGCGGCGAGGCGGAACAGCTCGTTGGTGGAGTGTGTGCCGAGTCCGTGCAGCAGCAGGCTGAGATACACGGCCACCACGGCCTCACACAGCATCACGTTGAGCCGCGGCTGGTCCTCGCCCTGAGAGCTCGCCAACAGACTGATCAGAGACGCCACGCCTGCGGGAGGGGGAGGGGCATGAAGAAAAGGTAGGGACAGAAATATTGGCACCCTCAATTAACACATGCATGCAAACGTGAGACGACGGCAAGGGGGCGGGGCTTCTGAAGTATACTGGAGAGATAAAACTGTCAATCAATACATCAGTAGGTGATTAATAAACAAAACACTTAAAATCTCACACAAATTATCAATCGTCAGAAATAACAAGTGTGTGTGTGTTGAGTTTACCTGGCCAGTGTGCAGGAGTGGAGGTGGGCGTGGCCTGTTCTTCTATACTCTCTGTCCTGAGTCTCCGCCTCCCACTGAGCAGCAGCCCCTGGTACACCATCCCTGTGAACTGGTTCGCCTCCGACTGACTGCTGACCCCCGAACAGTGTGTGTGTGTGTGTATGTATGTGTAAGAGATTTCATTAAAGAATAATTAAGTAATTCAAATTCATTATAAGAACACTGAAGTGTGTGTGTGTGAGATCTATACCTGTAGCTGTGGCTGTCACACAGTGCTTGGTAAATGCAGGCAGACAGAGAAGCAGCCAAAGTGTGCAGTGCGTTCACCTGAGACAGAGACAGAGTGAGAGACAGAGACAGATCAATCACTTCGTCCTTCAGACACAAACTCCACGCAGACAGAACTGAGGTGGGAATCAAACCTACAACCCTGGAGGGATGAACCACTACGCTACCGTGGAGCCGGGATTGGAAATATTTAAAAAAAATAAACTGATGAAAAATGTTGAAAATTTTAAAAACTGAAATCAAAACTGGACTTTGCAAAAACTTCAGGTGTGTCAGGATGGGGCGGAGCCTCAGTCTGTACTATAGTGTGTGTGTGTGTGTCTCACTCGGTCATCAGGTGTGTCAGGATGGGGTGGACCTCAGTCTGTACTATAGTGTGTGCGTGTGTCTCACTCGGTCATCAGGTGTGTCAGGATGGGGCGGAGCCTCAGTCTGTACTATAGTGTACAGGATGTCCAGGACGTGGTTGTTCAGGTGCATGACGGGATTAGCCATGACGGTTTTAGTCGGCGCGATGCTAGCGGAGAGAAGCGGCAGTGTTGTTGCCAACGGCAACGGGGACTGTAACTGCTTCACCGTTGTCTCCTAGGAAACAGAACATGCAAACAAAAAATATATAAACTACATACATGGTGCGTTACAGGAAGGACAAACGTCATCTACAAATCAACTGCACAACACACACTGACACACACACACAGACACACACACACTGACCTGTTGCGACTCCTGCAGAAGGAAGAGCAGCTCCATGCGTACAGACGTGACTCCGCCCCCTTTGGCCCCGTGCAGGCTGCAGTAGGTGAGGAAGACTCTGAGCAGCGCCTCGTTCTTCCTCAGCCAGGCTTTACGTCTCTCTGCGTGCAGCTGTTTGGCCTGCAGTCTGCGCCGGTCCTGCAGGTGGCGCTCGTACACGTCCGTCTCGCAGCTCCGCTCGTACTCGTCCACTTCGACCGACACGCTGCCGCTCCATTTCTCCAGCTCCCCCACCGAACTCTGACTTTCCACCTGAGGAGCACAGAGACGCTCAGCCACGCCAGACTCGCTAACGGACATCGTAAAGACACCTAAAGACGCCGCGGCAGCATGTAGTTCAGACTCATAACGACGTCACTGATCACTGGACTTATCTCATCTGTCATGTACAACTAAAGGACGGATCTCTGAAATGTGAAATTAATAACAATCTAAAATAAATGTTAACATTGTGTTAAAGATCATATATATATTTATTGTTTGTTGACCACCACACGTACGTTTCCCTGATTTTACTTTCTGTTTAAGTATAATGATAAAAGTGTTAATGACTTCCTGTAAGTTTCACACCGAGTTCTTTCCTAGTAATATTACCGTACAGTTTAATCACAGCCTTGTTTGTTATTTCTGATAAGAGATCCAGGCCTGTTTATTTTTTATTTCCCTCGTATCCGTTACCCCTGAAACACCGCCACGACTCTGCCGTTCCTGCTTCACGCTCGTTATCGGCTCTGATACGGACACGCAGCTGGAGATTTGGTGACCCGCCTTGTAGTTGCAGATGCGGTGCATGGCCTCGATCTCCTTCTCCAGCCAGTTGTAGAGCTGGAAGCGCAGTTTCCCTCCGTCCACCTCGTAGCCGGTGGCGAGCGTGCGCAGCTCCGTCATCAGGATCTTCAGGCACGCGCGGAACTTCAGCTGCTCGGCGATCACGTCCACCTTACACTCGCTCGCCGTCTTCTCCCCCTCCCCCTCCTCCTCCACGTCCTTCTTTAGCTCCTCCTTCATCATCAGCCCCTTCTTATCCTCCTCTTCTTCATCCTCCTCCTCATAGTCATCGTCTCCCCAGTCCAGCTTCAGCTCGTCGTCTTCGCTCTTCACCAGCGGCTGACTCCAGTCCAGGTCGGAGGCGCGGGCGGGGTTCTGGGCGTCGCTGACGTTGGCGGTTGAAGCTCCTTTACTGAGAGACGAGGACTTCTTGTTGACTTTGGGTATCTTGGACAGCACCTCGAGCGCCAGGACCGGACAGCCCACTTTGAAGTGCGCGTTGGCGGTGGTGAAGAAGAGTTTGCGCTCGATCAGGTTGATCTGGTCGGGGCTGCTGCCGCGCTCAGAACCGTCCGGAGACGCCAAGTGCCGGCGTACGATCAGAGGGTGCGTGCGCAGGTAGTTATAGAAACTGAACACCATCGGGTTACAGGACTTCACCATCACGTCTGGAAAACAGCACACACACACACACACACACACAAACATCAGAGCGACTGAATGATCTCACACACCGCGAGGAGCGGCGCCGTTACCGCCGGCGACGGGGTAAAGACTGACCCGGGTTCTCGTCGTCCTCTTTGGGCGTCTGCTCCAGCAGCGTGTCCAGCGCTCGCGTGTAGTCCTTCATGATCCAGAAGGCGATGCTCCTGAGGAACGGGTCCGGGTGCATCCTGACGCAGGAGAACTCGGTTCCGTCCCGCTTGCAGCCCAGGACCTTCTCGTACAGGACGCCGCGACACGTGGACGAGCTCTCGAAGTCGGCCTCGTACAGACGAGCCACGATCATCGCCAGCTGGATGTCCTCCATCTTCTCCAAACACACCTGCACACACACACACACACACAACACAACACAATACATTTAACACACTCCGTGTATACAAGAGTAATGAAGAGCGCGTGTGTGTGTGTGTGTGTGTGTGTGTGTGTGAGAATCATATGTAAATGAAATATAAACTGGCATATGCATCATATAAATTGGATGCACAATTCACGACCAAAAGTAAATGCACATAGTCGACCCCCCCGTGAAGTCAGAGTTCAGAGTTCAGGGGTCATGGTCTCAGTAGAACTGAAGTAATGATTGTTTACGGAAACTTCAAATTTCCGCTGCACATTTTTTCAAATAGCTTTTTTGTGGCAATATACATTTATAATTTTTTTTTCACTGTAAATTGTGATCTACTGGTCGACTGTATTCATACTGTGAAGGCTTTCTACGAGATCTTGGAGCGTGTGTGTGTGTGTGTGGATGTGTGTTCATTCACACTCTCTACAAGATGATTAAAGAGCTCAGGCGCTGATGATGAGATGAGTCGAGGAGGATCCAGTTCATCACAAAGCTGATGGTTCAGTGGAGTGTGAGTTCAGTCAGGACACTCGAGTTCTTCAGTTCTTCAGGAGGAGGGTTTGTGAAGCGTTGGAAGAAGCGTGTGTGTGAGATAGTCAGGGGTGCACAAACTTTTGAACATACAGCATGCATGATATTGTATTAAGGCATGCTTCATCTACGTTTCTATGTAAACGAGTGTAAATACAGACAGGTGTTAATAATCTCGATGCTGTTCTTTAATGATGAATAAAGTACGACGTCTACAGCTGGTGTGTGTGTGTGTGTGTGTGTGTGTTCACACACTTCAATGGCGTCTTTGAGTGAGCCGGCAAGCAGGAAGAAGGCCGCCGATTGCTCGAAGCGCTGCTTCCCCAGCAGAGAGAACGCGTTCTTCAGAGCCGCCTTCCTCCAGCGATCCTCACTGAAGTTATGACTGAAAAACTGAGTCATTTTTTCATCATGCTGAGACCTGCATCACACACACACACACACACACACACACACACACACACACACACACACACAATACAAGATAAGGTCATACTGTCCAAACTGAAGCTTTACCACATAACAGAATAACAAATACAGTGGAACCTTGGATTCCAGAAGTGGGCTCATATTCCAAAACACTCGTGAATCAAATCAGATTTTCCCATAAGAAATTATGAAAACTCAAATTATTCGTTCTACAGCCCAAAAATACAAATACATATAAATAGATATAATTAATACAATCTATAAAGTGAAAATAAAACAGATTAACCTACACTTAACATGCAAAAATAAATCACGACAGATAAGTGTTTCCGTTTGTGCGTCGCGCTTGCGTGTGTGGAATCAGCCCTTTCCCTCGCCTCGTTTTACACAGTAACACTCCTCCTCCCTCTCCCCACCTTGCTTTTTAACACACACACACACACACACACAATGGAAGCACTGTTTTAACGAAAAACAGAAATCTCTCTAATTACACCGGCGTGCGCGCATACACAAATCTTTGCTCGTCTTGCGAAACACCCGTAAACCATGATCCAAGGTTAAACAGACAGATTCTTTATAAACCCTGACGTGACACACACAGGTGTGTGTGAATGCAGTTACCTGAACAGACCCCAGAGCACAGCTTTCTTCTTCATGGCCAGGTAGAAAAGTGCAGCATCCAGGGGATCGTTATTCCTCTGAAACGCTTCTTTGGCCACCTGAAACACACAGGCAGAAAAATTTACACACACTGAACATCTGAGATCCAGGAAAGAGAACGAAAGCAGAGGAGTCTGACTGAACAGGTGTAACGTCTCACTACAAAGGCATTCTCAATCTATTTAATATTACTGGACCTGACACACACACACACACACACAAACACACACACAGTACCTGAGATATATACACACACTCTAAATGTTTTACAGCTGTGGTGTGTGAAAGGTGTGCTGTAGATAAATGTATTAAAGTGTGATCCAGATGTGTTTTTAGATCTGTGTTAAAAGATCTGCTCCAGATGTGTTTTAGACTTGTTCAACTTGTGTTAAAATTGTGTTCCAGGTGTGACGTGTTGAAGGTCTCTTCCGGATCTCTGTTGGGTTCCAGATTTGCCGAAGGTGAGTACCAGATGTGACGTGTTCCAGATGTGTTTTTTGTGTTAAAAGTGTGTTCCGAGTGTTGTCTGTTCCAGGTGTGCAACAGGTCACTTCCACATCTGTGCTGGTTCCTGATTTACCAAAAGTGAGTACCAGATGTGACATGACATGTTCCAGATGTGCTGAAAGTGTGTTTCAGATCCTGTATAATCTGTTATATACGTCATATAATATATACTGTATACATACAGTATGATGTGTGCTAAGGGTGCGTTCCAGATGTGGTGTGTTCCAGATGTGTTGAAAGATCTGCGTTAGATGTGTGTTGGGTTCCAGATGTGTTTTAGATTTGGTAAATTCAAGGTGTGTTGATGGAGTGTTCTAGGTGTGGTCTGTTCCAGATGTGTTCTATACGTGTGCTTAAATTCTGTTCCAGATCAGGTGTGTTCCAGGTATTGTAAGAGTGTGTTCTTGTTCAGTTACAAGTGTGTTCCAGATGTATTGCCAAAGTGTTCACAGTGTGTGTTACTGTATTATCAAGATTAATTGTTGTGTGTTAAAAGTGTGTATCAGCTTCATTAAGGGCGTGTCCCAGGCGTGTCCCAGGCGTGTCCCAGGCGTGTCCCAGGTGTGTCCCAGGTGTGTCCCAGGTGTGTCCCAGGTGTGTCCCAGGTATGTCCCAGGTGTGTATGTGCTGTCAAGATGAGCTCCAAGTGTGTTTAAAATGTGCTTTAAGTGAAGTGCTCTCTCTCTGTGTGTGTGTGTGGTTGTATATTAAAGGTTTGACAAAAGTGTAGTGTTTTGAGAGTGCATTTCAAGCGTGTTCAGTGTGTGTGTGTGTGTGTGTGTGTGTGTGTGTGTGTGTGTGTGTGTGTCACACCTTCTCCACCATGCGTCTGAGTGTGTTGATGTTCCTGATCCACCAGCCCACACCCACGGCTCGGAGCTCAGACCACTGCGGGTCTCCTCTCTGCATGGCCGGGATCATGTTCAGCATCTCCTCCTCGGCCTCAGAGTGGAACGCCCACGCAAAGTGACACGTCGAGACGCCTACACACACACACACACACACACACACACACACACACACACACAGGGTTACGGTTCACACACTGGGAGTGTTTTGGTGTGTGATTGACAGGGTGAGTGTGTTACCTTGGTGCAGCAGCTGCATGCGGTACAGAGGAGGAAGTGATGTAAGCAGACAGGTGTGTAAACGCATCGCCAGCAGGTACCTCAGACCACACTCGTCCAGAGCCTCACCACCTGGACACACACACACACACACACACACACACACATACACACACACATACATACACATACACAACACACACAACAAAGAGGGTAGTGTACTGAGTGTAAACATAATATTGTAACACAAACACACACGTTTCACTAAAAGTCCTGCATCCTGTAAAAGGAGACACACACACACACACACACACACACACACACACACACACACACAGAGAGAGCATGTCCCTGAACCTGTCTAATGTTCTGATGTCTGCTCACTGGAACGCTCTGCTCACGTCTCACCTTCTCTAAAAGACTAAATAAACAGCAGCTGACCTGCTGCGGCGAAGGTACGAGAGGAGAGTCTGATAATCCTGAGTTTAATTAGTCTAGTGTTGGACATTAAGGCCGTTTAAAGAGATATAATTATCAGACACGATGTCACTTATTTTAAGAAAAAGAGATAAAAGTGAGAGGAGAGAGAGAAGAGTATAGAGAGAATAATAGAGAGTATATGGAGAATTAATGAAGAGTATAGAGAGGAGAGTAAAGGGTATAGGGAGGGTGGTGCAGGGTGTAGGGAGAGTGTTGTAGGGTGTAGGGAGAGTGTTGTAGGGTGTAGGGAGAGTGGGGGAGGGTGTAGGGAGAAGAGTGCAGGGTGTAGGGACAGTGGTTTAGAGTATAGGGAGGGTGTTGTAGGGTGTAGGGAGAGAGGTGGAGGGTGTAGGGAGAGTGGTAAACCTCACCTCTGTACTGTTTATTTGTGGCTCCGCCCACCTCAGCGCTGGTCGTTGCCACGGTATCAGCGAGTGCCACCAGGAACATCTGCTCGAGACGGGTGAGTCCAGGGAGGCTGGAGTGCATGAGGTGAGAGGACAGAACCTGGGCGTGTTCGGGTCCGAAACAGGTAGGGCCGTACTGAGACAGGTCAATCACTCGGGTCTTCTTCTCTGCCTTGTCCGTCCAGGCGAAGCTGGCAAAGTCGTCAGTGTTTACCGCGGTGTCCTGGAAGAGCTCGGCGTACTGGTCCTCCGAGGACTTCTGCGTCTCGCGCTCCGGACATTTCACGTCATCGGCCAGTTTGTTTCTGTAAGACGTGTCGAGGTCGGCCGAGAGAAGAGCGTACAGCGGGAGAGGAGGGATGGAGTTGATCTCCGTGTAATCGCGCCCGCCGTCTCTTCCGGCGACGATCGTGTCCTTGCCGGTGCTTCCCGTGACGCTGATGGTACGAGAAAGGTGTCGCCTGGCTCCGCCCTCTCCTGCCACGGCGTCCCTGACCACGGCGACCTCACCGGCGATGCACTTGACCAGGTGAGACAGGATGGCCTTCGCACGTCGCACCTTCCCCAAATCCATCAGCTCTAACAGCTGGGTCGGGTGGTACTGAGGCAACGTCGGGGACAACGAATGCGCCGCTTCGAAAAGCCCGCCGTCTTGGATTACGGCGGGGACTCGGATCACGTCGTCCGTCATCTCGATGGCGCCTTTTTTCGCCATGAAAGTGTCATCGCTTTCCTCAGAGTCGCCGGGCTTCTTATCCTGGTACCACTGAGCGTAGACGTGCATCTCGCAGTCCATCCCGATCACCAGGATCCCGTCTCGGACCCAAGACAGGGAAACTGGAAGAGACGGCGTCCCGTCCACGGAGGACACCAGATCGACGGAGCGCAGCAGAACCCACCGGGAGCGGACGCCTTGTTTGACGCTGCCCCCTAGAGGCAGGGTGACCACGGCCATGCCGTCTTTCCCTCCGGTTTGCTCCGCAACGATGCCGGAGATCCGTCCGTACATCAGGATGAGGGACCCGACTCCGACGGTGAGGATGTGAGATCCGTCTTCCTTCGAGAGCCAATCCAGGTGCACGAAGTGTTTGATGTTAGGGTTCTGCTTTCTAACAAAAAGATCGGACTTGCTGTAAACCACCAGGTTGCTGTCCACGCTGATTCTGGGATCCAAAGCACTGACGGGTTTCCCGAAGTCATCCAGATGGATCGTCTGCTCCAGGACCCACTCGGACCCACCTGTGGATTCGCACTCGAAGATGGAGACGTGCATGGAGAAGTCTTTGGAGCTCGAGCTGGGCTCGGGAGAGACCAACTGTTTGAACGCGACAGCGAGACGTCCGGTGTAGGAGCAGCTGACGGCGACGGGGCGACCCGAGACGGTCAGGGCGCTGTTGTTGTCCTCCTCCTCGTTCAGGAGGCACCACGGCTCCCAGCGGTACGAGGGACAATCTTCCGAATCGACTGAGCATCTCCAAAACCTAACGCGTCCGTCCGAACACGCCGTCACGATCAGATACGGAGCCAGACACACCGGGTAGATGGAGGAGGAGCTTAAGTGACCTGAGCAGGAAAGAAATAAACACTGTCTTGTGGTAAACGCCCTCACTATTCAATAAACCACAGGCCAGATTCACAGAGGTTCACAAAGTACCTGCGGATGGTGTTGCGCGGATCACCTCCACCCCCAGGGGGAGCTCCAGTCTGTGGCTGTAGACGAGGGTGGAGCTGAGGATGAGCCTGCTGGCTGACTGAAGATTAGCCGAGGAAGACGAGCGAGGAAGAGGGCTCTGACCCGGAGTCGACTCGGGAGACGAGTCGGCGTTAACGTACATGTTCGGAACCATCAGCTGGTTCTGGAAGGGCTGGGCCTGTGGGGGGTCATCTGAAGGACAAAGGACACGGTTTACAAGAAAGAAAGAACATGCACATATCTTTAAAGGAAAAAACTTAAATACGGTCACAACATCACAAAGGTTACGCTATATCTAAAAATGTGTGTGGAAAATTTATTGACACCCCCTTTTTTTTTTGACGTGCCCTGGTGCTCAATGACGAGTTCCTCCTAAATACAACAGCATCATACTCATGATCTCGGGGTTCTGATTGGATCTCTGGACGTCCTGATGTCTGGAAATCCTGTATTATATGTCATGAGTCATGCTTTTGAAAACAGGGTTTTAATTGGATCTTTGGGCGTCTCGTTAAACTCAGTGAGAGTCTTGAGAAAGTTGATTGGATTTTGTAACCAAGCTGCCTTTGATTGGACATCTGGACATGAAGCCACGTTTCTGACTGGACTTTAAGTGACACTCTAATTAGAAATCTTTTTTTAGAAATCTGTTTTTAATGATCGGACTCACTTTAGATCAGACTCAAGGACGTCTCATGTAAGAAGGTAAAAAGTAGGAGTTTCAATAAGATTCCCAGACGTCTCGTGTAGAGCTGAGTCACGCTTTTCATTGGCTCTTTCTCTCTATGTGTGTGTGTGTAAGTTCCACTCACCCACACACGCATGCACAGACTTCAGATGAAGATGCCACATCTGCAGTACGGAGTTTCTGTTCTCGTCTTTCTCGATCACGACCAAGAAGAACTTCTCGGAAAACGGAGGCGGAAGAAACTCTGTTGGAGGAGAAGAAGAGTTAGGGGGACAAAAAACGGGGGACAAAAGAAGAGGAGGATGAGGATGAAGATGAGGACGAAGAGTGTGTACCATCAGCTGATGGGAAGTCAGCAGTGTTTACGTCGGTGATGTCATCGTGAGGTTTATATCCCAAGATGAAATCCTCCTGAAAGACGTGAAGCAGCTGCGTGCTCGAACCACACTGCAGAGACAGCACACACACACACACACACTTACAAGACTGTATTACGTAGGCTCAATAATGGTAAAACACACACACACACACACACACACACACACACACACTGTACCTGGTTAGTGATTACATCTAGCTCGATGATGCAGCCGGGCCGAGCCGTGGACTGCTGACTCACAATGTTGAAGACCTCACCCACTAATTTCTACACACACGCACACGCACACACACACACACACACACACACACACACACACACACACACACACACACAAAAAGCCAAGGTAAGGCAATGTAACAAAGTTGGAAACAGCACACAACTTTAACACACATGTTTAGAAGTAATACAATAACTATTATAATTATTATAAGTATTATTATTATTGTTGTTGTTGTTGTTGTTGTTGTTGTTGTTATTATTATTAACCGAGGTCTCGGGGTCAGACAGCTCGTCCAGAAGTTTCCGGGCATCCACGACGGCTTGATAGAGACGCAGGTTCTTTCCATCCGACGCCACAAAACATGCGCTTGCAGAGTTACAGTACGTTCCTGACACACACACACACACACACACACACACACACACACACACACACGGAGAGAGGAAAAAGACCTTCCTGAACTTCTTAACTACACAGAGACAAATAAACTGTCATATTCACGTGTCCTGCTGGTAATAAGTCAGTTATTACACTTAATTAGATGTTAGTCAGCTATTCGTTAGGTTTATTTAATTAAATGAGTAACAGACTGTTTAGCAGCGAGTCTGTGCATCACTGAAAAACTACTTTCTAGGAATTTTATCCCTCAGTTAGTTTGCCTGCTGCAGCTCTGACCGTGTTTATATATTTATATGTTCTCTGACCGAGTACGGAGCTGGGGATGAGCGTGGGCAGCCAGGCGACGTTGGAGAAGGCGGCAGTGTGCAGGGAGTTGATGCGTGCGATTTCGGACACGCCCCCCGTACAGGACAGAGGCCCGATGTGGTCGACGCGCCACAAGATCAGCTCGCTGTAGATGGCGTTGGGGTCGTGGAAGGTCCGGGTCGCCGCGTTGCCGCCCATCTCCTTCGGCGCGAGGCCCTTGGACGGACGCGGGGGGCGGGACGGGGCGCGGCGCTGGTCGTCCCGCCCC
>CM059210.1:1522066-1642066 GCA_030347435.1 Clarias fuscus | reverse complement strand
GTGTGAACACTCCACACACCCCACCTGGATGTTCCCATGCTGAGCTCCGGGGATAATCTGTACACACTCGAAATCACTGGCCAAGATCACGATGTCACACCCAGAACCGTACGCCTGTGCGCACACACACACACACACACACACACACACACACACACACACACACACACACACACACACGTATATTAATGCCACAAAAAATTGTACATTGTTAAATGTGTAACATTATTGCTATTGCAAGTAGTTACAGTAATATAAAGTTTTGACGCTATTGTGGGCGGAGACTGTGGTGTGACTGGTTATAATTGTGGGCGGAGACTATGGGGTGACTGGTTATAAAATGTATTGTGGACGGAGACTGTGGTGTGACTGGTTATAAAGATATTGTGGGCGGAGACTGTGGTGTGACTGGTTATAAAAGGTATTGTGGGCGGAGACTGTTGGGTGACTGGTTATAAAGGTATTGTGGGCGGAGACTGTGGTGTGACTGGTTATAAAGATATTGTGGGCGGAGACTGTGGTGTGACTGGTTATAAAAGGTATTGTGGGCGGAGACTGTGGTGTGACTGGTTATAAAGGTATTGTGGGCGGAGACTGTGGTGTGACTGGTTATAAAAGGTATTGTGGGCGGAGACTGTGGTGTGACTGGTTATTAAAGGTATTGTGGGCGGAGACTGTGGTGTGACTGCCTATAAAGGTATTGTGGGTGGAGACTGTGGTGTGACTGTCTATAAAGGTATTGTGGGCGGAGACTATGGTGTGACTATCTATAAAGGTATTGTGGGCGGAGACTGTGGTGTGACTGGTTATAAAGGTATTGTGGGCGGAGACTGTGGTGTGACTGGTTATAATTGTGGGCCGAGACTGTGGTGTGACTGGTTATAATTGTGGGCGGAGACTGTGGTGTGACTATAATTGTGGGCGGAGACTGTGGTGTGACTGTCTATAAAGGTATTGTGGGCGGAGACTGTGGTGTGAATATGTACATTTTATTTGATAGATCTCGTGGGCATCTATAATGCTCTATACAGCTACGATACGCTGTGTGTGTGTGTGTGTGTGTGTGTGTGTGTGTGTGTGTGTGTGTGTGTGTGTGTGTGTGTGTAAGTGAATCCATCCACACTCCTGATTTATTAATAGAAGTGGAGTAGGAGGATCTGACAGACAGCAGCTCCAGCAGATGCTCACTCAGCACATCACCACCATGACTAGGCAAACACACTCACACACACACACACACTATTATGCACACACGCACTATTATGCACACACGCACTATTATGCACACACAATGTTCAGCAGGAGTGAACCAGAGAACAAGAAGAGAGAGACAGAGAGAGAGAGAGAGAAACAGCTATAAAATGATGTATTACACAGGAACATAAAAATTAGTGACCGTCACGGTGTATGTGTGTTCGTGTGTGTGTGTCGTTCTCCCCTCCATCCCTTTCCCACCTTTCTCTCTCTCTGTTTTTCTCTCTGTCTATCTTTGCCACTCCCATATCTTTATCTCACCCCTGTCCCCACCACTCCGTCTCGCTCTATCTCTTGGCATGAAATCCTGTTTGTCATTTGATATCTTCAGGCTTCAACAGGTGCTGTATGCCCACACACACACACACACACACACACACACACACACACACACACACACACACACACACACAC
Organism: Clarias fuscus; assembly: GCA_030347435.1. Classification (NCBI taxonomy): domain Eukaryota; kingdom Metazoa; phylum Chordata; class Actinopteri; order Siluriformes; family Clariidae; genus Clarias; species Clarias fuscus. Next base: position 1,640,398 of record CM059210.1, on the reverse strand, counting down.
ACACACACACACACACACACACACACACACACACGCGCATCGTTAATGCAGCACTACTCTACTAGAAATGTGCGTGTGTGTGTCTTCCCACTGTAACAGTCACGATTGTGGACTAACCCTAGTCCTGTCTTACACACACTGTAGTGCATTTGGGGGTATTTTAAGATGAACACACAGAGGCTCCCTATCTAGTGTTCAAGCGCGGTGCGTTCAGTGCGCGTTCAGTTATTTTATCATGAATTCAGGAAGCAGCAGCGAGGCGCAAAACCACACTGTCAAAGAAAATGTCTCACTTCTGTTGCTAAGCGGGGGATTACACACAGTGTGTGTGTGTGTGTGAATTTCTTCAAAATTTCACATAATCACTATTAAAGAACACATTCCACACTATGTGATGTAGAACTGAGACATCCCTTTCACGTGAAGGCTCGGGTCTCTCTCAAACTGCTCTTGTTTGCCTTTAACTCACAGACCCATTCAAAAGTATCGGAACGACATGTTCACACGTTTAAGGTTCGGTGATTACAAAATGATGAACCGGTATTTAAGCTTGTATTTATTTTAAAACGTCGTGCCGTTCCGTTACTTTCGGAGGAGACTGTAAAGCCGCCCTGCAGTCACAGTGCCTGAGAGAATCTTTTCTAAGTGTTATATAGTGTTAAGACTGAGGGTGGAGAAAGAGAAGCAGCGTTTGGGCCTGTGAAGGGTTTCCTCATCAGGCTGAAAGCTACAGCGGTGCTGATTCAGCTCAGACGCCTTCACACACACACACACCATCTCACACACACACACACACACACACACACACAGCGCTAACATCTGAGCTACAGAGACACGGAGGAACTCACGATCAGTACAGTAATACTGTTACACACTTCAGCACTGCTCATCAACATGTAATTAATAAAACACACACACACACACACACACACACAAACACACACACACACAAACACACACACACACAAACACACACACACACAAACACACACACACACACACACACACACACACACACACACACACACACACACACACACACACACACACACACACACACAGAGAGGCCAAATGTTTAATGTGCTCTCTGTCAAGTTGAGTTTTGTGACTCTGGAGGTGTTTGAGGAGATAAAACATCGCAGTTTCTTTATAATCCTACAGGTGGCGCTCTCTATTGTGAACTATTCACACACATTTTCATCCTGTGTGTTTGGAGTGAATTATTTGTTAATAGTTTGTTTATAAATAATAATCATTACAGATGACGGAGATGCGCTGCTCAGTAACAGTGTATCTTTGTGTTTAATTTAATGTGAAGTTAAATATTAAACTCTTGTATTTGAAGTTCGTTTGTAGTGTTTAAACGCAGCACTTGGATTTTTAAGTGAGAAAACTGATGTTATAAGAAACAGGTGACATTGAATTACTCGTTAGACTTTTTTAAAAGGTTTTAAGATTGTAACAAAATCGGTGGGGAATCGTTCTATCAGATCAGGATATTTATAAAATCGTGATACTATTTGAATCGACTCTGTACAGAGGTATTGCGATAATATCGTATCGGGAGGTGACGGTGATTCCCGTCTCCGTTTACGGGAGTGTGAAGCTACTAAATAAACCACGATACAGACGTACAAAAGTTCCCTTTTTTTCACAAGACTTCAGGCATCAGTACATAACCGAAGTCCTGATCCATGTGAAGTGTGTAAAAGAAAAAGAAAATCACATGATTGTGTGCGCGCGCATCAGGAGTTTCAGAGATTGTCGCACACACACACACACACACACACACACGAGGGTAGAGGAGTGTTTACACACGGTCCTGGAGTTCAGAGGCTGATTCTGTTATGCTTCATTACACTGATAAACACTGTGTGTTACTGAGTCAGTCACTGAATCTGATCAGTCTGATACTCGAGTTGGATTTCAGCGGGTCGGTTCTGATCATGATGAGCAGGAAGTCAGTTTATTGTGTTTATCAGTGATAATGAATCAGTAACAGATACACATCATTACAGTACACAGAGAGACAGAGACAGAGAGAGAGAGAGAGTAGATTATGTTGGGGGTGGGGGGTGGGAGTGTGTGTGAGTGTGGAGCTGATTACGTCACGGCGGAGTAATCACATGTACATCTGAACCCTGACGCTCTGACCCGCGGGGTCACGAGATACAGAGCAGAGTCATGAGACCAGAACTAAAGAGAAACACAAAACACATCTGATGGGGGTGGGGGGGGGGTTGAGGAGAAACACTTACTCACTGTTAAAGCCCTCCTTCACACTTCCTGTTGTCCAACACTAATCCCTACTGTCTCTCTACACAAAGCACAAGTCCATATTTTCAAAGTCCTACCCTCTTACACCTCATTTCTAATACCCTAGTGCCTTCACACAATTCTCAAAACAACATTCTCCCCTAAACCCTACTCCATACACCCCGTTCACTACCACCTACACACACAAAACCCTACTCTCTACTCTGGACAATAAATATATTATATAATTATTCAGATTTGTTTGGCGAGTGTGAAATTCCTCCTCCAGTGTTCCTCTAGAGCTCTGTGTATCCACTGCCTGATGTGATTAAACATACGTAGACGGACTTTCCTTTCCTTTAAATGAAGATTAATCGTATTCCACACAAATACAAGGTGATGTAAACGGCCAGCAAAGATCAAACTGTGCACATGTTTAATGCAGTTACTGACAATAAATATTACTGAAATTAAATTAAATACTATAGAAATTGCTTAGATTTTATAGACTTGCAATAACTGCACATGTACAGAGACAGATCCGAATCCTAACACACACACACACAACATTCGGACCTCGGCTCAAAGAGAAAATGTTATTGACTTAAACTTTCATTTATTTCCCCTGGCGCATGTATGTATTTATTGACATTTCACTTCTTTATCTGTTCGAGCACAACCGAGAAATTACACAACGATTCTCACGCTGCATCAGTCAGAGCTCTAAACCTCCGTGAAATATCTCAGTGTACAGAGTGAATGGCAGAATTCACACACACACACACACACACACACACACACTGAGCTCGAGATCTTAACAACATCAGGACCAGACCGAGTGAACCTCAGACATGTCTGTTCATCATCATATCTAATAAACACCACAGACTCAGACACATCAACATCATCATCACTCTACATCACTCCAGTGTGGACGTGTCCCAAATCACACACACACACACACACACACATACATACACACACATACACACAGAGTGGAAAGGAGAAGTTACAGATTCAATTATTCCTACAAACACACAAACAAGAGCATGTGTTATTTCTGTTAAAGCCCTGTATACGTGTCTGTGTGTGTGTGTGTGTGTGTGTGTGTGTGTGTGTGTGTGTGTGTGTGTGTGTGTGTGTGTGTGTGTGTGTGAGATGACACGCAGGATGTCTGATTATAGTTTTATATAATTACACTGACAGATCTGTTATAGAAGGTTAAACGTAATTAAAGATTAGATTAATCAGACAAGACAATTAATTACAGACCAGAAGTGCACAATAACACATTTATCAATGTGTCACAGTGTGTGTGTGTGTGTGTGTGTGTGTGTGTGTGTGTGTGTGTGTGTGTGTGTGTGTGTGTGTGTGTGTGTAAGTACACATTCCCGACTCCGGGTCATCGTGTGGTTGCGGAATATTTCTCTCTCTGTAATACACGACTCTCACTTCCTCTTTCTGAAACCATAAATCTCTGCCGCAGTCATCAAGGGCCCTTAATACAGAGGGGCAAATACATTTAACCCCGGGCTAGTCACCGATTCACACTCACACGGGAAGAAGAAGAAGAAGTCGGCCAAACCACGGCGTCCTGTTCTGTATTTAGTGAACTCTTTCAGTAGATTAGGAAAGGATTTGGGATTTACGTGTAACTGGAGTAGGGAATAAAAAAATACCCCTAGACCCTGTCTAGTGTGTGTGTGCACCTACTTAGTTCACTTACAAAGGCAGTACCACTGTAAAGGAGTCCCTTAAGGAAATATAGTGCACTACATTACTCTGAAAAGCATCTGTATACACACACACACAACATAATCACCGCTAACCTCATATAGTGCACTACAGAGTGTATAAAAGTCAGGGCAGCAGAGTATTGAACCACAGATTATTAAAATTGGCCCCTACTGACATTTAGGCCACTACACTGAGTGTAAAACCCCTACGTAGGGCAAGTGGACGAAGATGACTCGCCAATACATCATGCGTAGACCTTATTGCTAATAGGAGTTGTACAGTGTAGTACAAGTACACTTCATTTAATCCCCTATGTAGTGCACATACACAGGGACCGCTCACTCGATTTGAGATGAAATCTGTAATTTGTATAAATCACACGGATTTTCCCTTCACTACACACAAGTGTGCACTCCTAACACAGACTCGTTCCCTCTCCTGGAGATCTAGCAGACTTCACTGAAGTGATAATAAAACACACTGATTTAAAATCCAAGCGCGAGCATAAAATAATTTCATTGTAAAGTGGTTTGCAATTCGGAGGTGAGAATTAAGACTGTGTGTTCCCTGTAAGATCTTGTTAACACCTCGTAGCAGGCGACAGAACAGAATCAGCTTCAGACTCAAGAATATTCAAACTGTACGAACGGGATTCAGAAAATGTCTGAACATCACAACAAACACATTAAACGTTGTTGTAGTAAATGTTTATGTAGGTGACGTCATCCTAAAGCAGCGACGGTCATCATGCTAACGTATCATGCTAGTATTCTGTACACACTGGGGTGTTTCTCAAAGCGAGCCGGACGTCATTCAGAGCACTGAACCGTCATGCACAGTGTGTGATGTCATTCAGGACACCGAGACGTCTAGCCAGATGGCAACCTGAACACATCATATCCTGAACATTAAAACATTACATTCTATGTTTGCTAACATAAATAAGTATACATACAGTATGTCACATGCCATTTATAAATATAAAAATATGATACTAAAAACATTTTCTGCTGTCATTCTGGAAGTCTTTGTAAATACATTAATGTCATTATAGACGCCCAAGTATCATGTTAAAGCTTCTTCTATTTCAACGTTTATTCTTATCTAACCCTCCTAGATTTTTTTTTTAAATAAGACCCACCCATACAGAGCTTGTGGTTTGGGAGCGTGTGTGACTTGCAGCATTTGCACACAAAAAAACCCCTAATTTTTGCAAATATTAATTTATGCTGATATCTGTGAAAAGAGAGATCACATGATCGAGGCTACTGCTGTGGTGTTTTTTCTGTTTCACGTTCCTCACTCACTCATCGTCTACACCACTTCATCCTGTATTCAGGGTCACGTGGGGCCTGGAGTCTATCTCAGGAAACTTGGGACACGAGGTGGGGTACACACTGGACCCTGGACAATCTACCACAGGGCTAACACACACACACACACACACACACACACACACACACACACTCATTCAAACATTGTGAATGGCAGTTGGACTAATCTGAGACATTGGGGTGGGGCATCGGTGGCTCAGTGATCTGTTCCTCCCCGACATGCGGAAGGTCTAGGTTTGATTCCCAGCCAATACCCAAACCCCAGTCACTGGATGCAGTGCCGGTCCCAAGGGAGGGCTGCACCAGGAAGGACATCTGGTGTAAAACCTGAGCCAAGTTGTGTGTGGATCAGATGGTCTGCTGTGAACAAGAACTTAGACTAATGTGCATGTGTTTATGTTTGTGTTGTGTGAGAAAGCTGGAGAACCCGGAGGAAACCCACCAAGTACGGGGAGAACATTCTCAACATTCCCCCACACACAGGTGGGGATCAAACCCAAACTATGGAGGTGTAAAGTGGCTAACCACTACACCACAGTGTCGCGATTCAGCATCTGATCTCTTTCTTTTCAGCTCGGTGCTTCATCAGATGTTATAGTAAAGAGAACTGAGAGAACATGCACACGGACCCAGAGGTGGGAATCGACCCCAGACCATAGAGGAGCAAAGTGACAGACACGTTTCTTTATCAAACACCTCAAACTGTTAAGGCTGTATGCTGCATGTTACTGAGTTTATGATCGGATGGTCAGATGTTCGAGCCCCAACACGGCCACATCAACCTTGATCATGTCCCTTAACCCCACCTGCTCTAGAGGGCGCTGTATCCTGACCGACCCTGCACTCTGACCCCAGATTAACAGCTAGGAGATACAGGGGGAAAATGTCTTTCACTGTGCTGTAAGGTCCATGTGACAAACCACTCACGCCTAATCTTAAATCACGTGACTAGTGACGTCACAACGTTCAGGCAAATTTTGCAGATTTCAGATTTTAAGTAGCACATGTATTTATATACTCGAGCTTTTAAACAGGATTTAAACATTCCTCCACTGATTTAAATGATCGTGTGTCAGGATTACTGCAGGTCAGATATAAGACGAGTGTATCTTTAATGCATGAGACCTGGTGACATGACGGAGACATGCAGAATGAATGGCGGCGACACACACACACACACACACAGAGCGGATCAGTCGTGTGTGTTTTGTTGGATGATTCCAGCCTCAGTCCGGTTCTAACTAGCTGACGGTGTTAGCATGGAGCAGCTGAGACCTACCGTGAACGGGACGTCACTGACGCTCCCCACCGAGTAGCAGCAGTCTCCCGGGTTCACCGCTCCGGTCAGCACCTGGTGGAGATGCATCTCTCTCTCTCTCTCTCTCTCTCTCTCTCTCCGTGTGTGTCTCTGTGGGGATTTATATTATAATAACTCACAGCGATGAAATGAACACGACGCTCAGCTCAGCTGTCTCCATCTATACACTAACCGGGAACACCATCTATCTCTGTTTGTGTGTGTGTGTGTGTGTGTGTCCGTCTCTCTCTCTCTGTACATATGACCTATCTGTCTCTCTCTCTCTCTCTCGTGCGCGCGCTCGGCCTCTGACAGGAATATAAAATCCCCTGAGTCTCCCGTCTAACACTAAACACTGACCCAGCCCGAGTCCCTCTGCAGGGTTTTCTTGATATTTTAAAAATAAAACGCTAACATTACTCAGTCTGTTTCGGCGTTCCTGTCAGTTAGCTAAGCAGCTAGCTCCAGGGTGATTAAAAAACAGAAACCTCCGCAGCTAGCCCCGCGCGCGCGCACGACGCCTCCTCCTCCTCCTCCCCTCGCGCGAACCAACGCGCGAGCGCGACCATCTCACGCGCGCATGCGCAGAAAACGCACCTTCTCCCTTTGACGCGACAGCGTTCTGTTCCAAAAACTAACGAATAAACGCCAAATTCATTAGAATTCATATAAACACACCTATATATATGTAAATATAATATATGTCCCACTTTGAACATGATTCATTATTTCATAAAATAACAAAATAATAATAATAATAATAATAATAAAATCTAGTGTTTTTCTTTACTTGAGATACTCATTTATTTAATGGATGACATTTCTAAAAGAAATAAAATAAAAACAACTTAATAAAAACAGTATACAACAATATTTGTACAGCCAGATAAAACGAAACTTTTTCCTTGTTGTTTTTAAAAAATATATTTTTTATTATTAAAGTACAAAATAGCCAAATAAAGTCCAAATAATTGTATACAAAAACAGAAAAACAGACTCCACACAATGTAATAGCAAGTTCAGATCAAGAATCAACCATTTCAAGAAACATAAAACATAATATAAGTAAAATAATAAAGAAGATACAATTACAATAAATTATACATTACAAGCCATGTAAACAATTTCGGTTTTCCATTTTACTAAGAGCATCTGAGAAATATTTTAGGTCATTTTAAATATCATATACAGAGGAGGAGATTTAAGAAATCTGCATTTATGAATGTAGTATTTTGCTAATAAATTGATACTATTCATCAGATCACACCAAACAGAGCACTCCCATGCACAATATTTTGTAAAGTGAATGCGAAATTATCACCCACCACACCCTTTTCTTCCAGCCAGTTCTGCAGTGCTTTCCAGAAAGAGAGAGAATAATTACATGTAAAAATGTATGTTTAAAAATATGTGTGTGTGTGTGTGTGTGTGTGTGTGTGTGTGTGTGTGTGTGTGTGTGTGTGTGTGTGTGTGTGTTCTGTATCTTCAGATGAGTGTTGACATACAGTAGATGACAAGGCATATTTTCAAAATTACATTTTAAATGTAGCAATTTTTTGGAAGGGTATATAATTAAATATTTTAAAGTGTGTTTCTTTAACTTTGGGAATTTTAAATAGACTGTTCTGAAATGTTTTTTTTTTTTTTATCAATTGTATAAATTAATTTATTTCTTGATACTTGAAAGGGACAGCATGACCGTATCATAGTTTGTCTTATATGTTTGTTGGTGCAAAGTTTACTTTCTATTTCAATATCACCAACATATAATGAGAGAACGACTGCATTAAGTTTGGAATAAGAGAGGGAACATCTCATTAACATCTTTATACCTGAAGGTATTGCATTAATAACAGTGAAGAACTGTTTTGGATGACAGACAAATCCATGTTTTCGAGTGAAGGAGTTGTAGTCTAGAATATTACCACCATCATCCATTAGATCCAGTGTTGACCAGATACTTCTATAAGCCCAGTCCTCATAAAATAGGGATTTGTTTCTGTGTAAAATATATTTGTTATTCCAAATAGGAGTATTGCTGATAGCTTCACTGGAGGTTTGGGTAAATCATAATCACATCTGAGAAGAAAACGAGTACCTCCCAGTTTACAACACAGAGCAGAAGGTACTGTACATCTAGGTAGGTACATCTGGAGCCATTTGAGTTTTAACAGAATGTTCATATTTTCAAATTCAATTACATTCAGACCACCTTCTTCATATGCTTTAATATTATCCGATTTTTTTAATGTAATGACTTTTGTGTCTCCAAATAAAGTTGTACATTTTTTGGTTGGATGTTTTTATAAACTCTGATGAAGGTGCCAAAGCGAGAGCTGGATAGATCAGTCTAGATAAATATTCCAGTTTAGATAGAAGAATCCTCCCAAAGATTGATGTCTCTCTGCAACCAGCAACTCAGGATTGCACTGGCTTTGTGTAGCTTATTTTAAAAATTTCTTTCATACTAATCTTCAAATCTTTGGAAATTGAAACGCCTAGATATTTCACCATCTCTTTATAATATTATATATTGTCGTAGCTTGATTGGAGTGTAGGGCCCGACGTTCACATTTATTCAAATTTAGTTGAAGGTCTGATGCTTTACAGAACTAATTAATTAAGACAGCCAGAGGGATTTGATCTTTGTTTTGTAAAAATAGTTTAGTATCATCTGCTAGTTGACTAATTGACAAATATGTTTAATTTTTTTTACTGATAAATCATGATTCACTTGAATGGATAGCATATCTGCAGCTAAAATAAATAAAAGAGAAGATAAAGGTCCTCCCTGCCTTATTCCACGGCCAATCGGGAAATCGTAGTACCAAAAGGGAGAGAGATTAACCTATTCATATCTTTCTAGATCATTTTGATAGAAGTGATAAATTGCTCACCAAAACCAAAATATTGTAAAAATTTAAAAAGAAAATTGTTCTATCATATCAAAGTCCAAAAATAGAATGAATCCATCCACCTCTATCAAGTGACTATATTCCACCAAGTCCAACACCAACCTTATATTATTATAAATAGACCTCCCTTTGAGAAAGCCTGACTGTGACTCAAACACTCATCTTCTATACCGCTTAATCCTGTATTCAGGACCGCTAGGGTGGGGCGTCGGGTGAAGGGCAGAGCCTATCCCAGGAGACTTAGGGCACAAGGCGGGGTACACCCTGGATGGGGTGCCAATCCATCGCAGGGCACAGACACATACACACACTCACACACTCATTCACACACTACGGCCAATTTGGGAATTCCAATTAACCTAACCTACATGTCTTTGGACTGTGGGAGGAAACCGGAGCACCCGAAGGAAACCCACCAAGCACGGGGAGAACATGCAAACTCCATGCACACAGAGACGGGAATCGAACCCGGACCCTGGAGGTGCAAGGCGACAGTGCTAACCACTACACCACCGTGCCGCCGCCTGATTGTGACTGTATTAATTAAATGATTAATGCCCATTTTTAATCTATTAACATATACATGCGAGAAGATTTTTTAATCATTATTGAGCAATGCGATTGGGTGAAAGTTATCCACGTATCTCAGATCTTGTGCTTGAATTTTGCCACAATGTTGTATGACAATGTTTGCAACAAAACAAAACTCACACTCTCTCACAACAGACACAGGTACAAGGTACACAGGATGAAAACGGGTCCCACAGACCCAAACACAAGGGTTAAAGTCAAAGATAAAGTGACTCTTTTGAACATTATAAAAAAGGTAAGCATATATATATATATATATATACATGTACATTATCTTTTTGTCTGTCTTTCTTCCTCCCACCCACTCTTTTTTCTTTTTTTGAACATATTGTATCTATTCTATTGACCTGTTGTCTTTCTTTGGACCAATTCCATCTATCTATCTATCTATCTATCGACCTATTGTACCAGTTCTAATTGAATCATTTCCAGGCAGAGCTGCTGTATAAGAGATGCCAAAGTAAGATATTTTCAACAACCAAAGACTTACATGCAATTATATAGTTACTTACACAAAACTCTTGTTTTCTGATTGGTTAATAGTAGACCAAGAACATCATGCTTATTAGTAAAATAGAGAATTAACATCAATTCCCATAGAATTGCCATAATTGATTACATAATTAAGAGGAAAGAAATAAAAGTCTAATAAAAAGCCTGTTAAAATCTATTTTCGAAATAATCTACTAATGCGCTACTGTCTCAATGTAAACAAACACCTGCACCAATAGATATTAATGAGAAAAGATAAAGTGAATATTTTGACTGGGATTAGTTCATATTCTCACTTTGGCTGAAATAACAGCGCTGAAGTGGTATAAGTGAATTTTAACACGCCGGAGTCGTTTTAAGACGAAACTTCATCTTTATCTGATCGACTTTTTCCATTTCTCATCTGTGATTCTCTCTCCGATTACCGAACAGCGAGTGTATTTGTCTGAGCACCAAAGAAGTACAACTTAGTGTAAACAAGGCGTCAGATACTCAACCTTACTTTTTCATCAGTTAAAATCATTGCTTTTTTAAATTCTATTTTATTTTCATACATTCATTTTTTTTCTTTTACTCACTTGTTTATTTTGTGCAGATCAGAGTGGAACACTAGAGGGCGCACTGACTCCATCTCTCACTGTCTGATTACACCTGGTGAATCTCTGTGGTTCTCAGCTTTATTCCTGGAGCACACCTGTCCTGCACATTTCAGTGTTTTCTCAGCTCCCAGCACATCTGCTTTAACTCATTAACAACCATTCCTTAATTGAAGTGTGTGTGATAGAGCCGGGAAAACACTCAAATGTGCATGGCAGGTGGTAAACACACTTGGATAGCTCTTGCTGTTACTGTGGCCACTTCTGAAACGAAATTACAATTTAATTCAGTTCAATTCAAATTCAAACACGACCACACACAGTATGATATGCAGTGAAATGCTTATGACTGTTCATGACTTAAAATGAAGAGAAGAGTGTACAGATTTTACAGCAGTAGGACAACATTGCACTGAAAGAAATGTAAAATATGGGGTACGTGTACAAATGTACAATTCACAAAGTTTGCAGAAGAAAACAATAGAAAAATATATCAGTTAAATGTAGGAGTTAAATCTGTAAGATATGGCATGAAGGTATGAACCATATGTTAAAACAAACTGTTACATCATAAAATGTGCATTATCGCAATGTATAGAACTTGTAAATAAATAAATGTTATTTCATTATTTTACAAGATGGATGCTGTCCTTTCTTAAGAGATTAATATTGTACAGATTAATAGCTTATTAATGTAATGTTCAGAAATTATTGTTTAGAAATATGTAGATGACTTACAAATGATTGTTAAATAATAGTAATATTGTGCCATTCCTGAGCCATGAAATTAATGCCAGGTCTACTGTGAGATTCTTTTTTTCTTTCTTTAGCGCCCCCTGCAGATTAAAACTGTGCTGAACATGGCTGAATACCCAGTGCATTCCACTTCACAGGGAACTACGTTTGTATTTGCTGACACACAGTTTTGTTTCGTTTCCACTAGATGGCGCTTGTGTACTTGAACACGTGTTTATTTCAATTAATGTTAATTGATTTAATTAGTATAATTTTATTTTTTTGATTATTTTATAATGTTACTTGTGGGTTTTATATTCAGTTATCGTTTGTTTGATTAAGGTACAAGAACTTTGGTCATGTTTTATTTCTTTTCCCATATTGCATTTTGCATGCCACTTCCTGTTTTTCCTCGGCATGAGGAGACGAGCGATGCTGTGGTGTGAAGGTGTATAGAATTTTCTCTTGATGAATGTAAGCCATCCAGCCAAGAAAGTTAAGATAAACCCCCTCTCTTAGTGCACAAGCAGGCAAAAGTGGTATGTAAAGATATTTTTGTTAATTTCTGAGTTTAATGTTGTATGCATGTTTTCTGTGTAATTTAATGTGATGTCTGTTATATATTTGTCCTGTTTATTTAGTTATACGGTGTCAATGAACATATTAAACATCTGTGAAAAGAACCTCAGCCTTCGCGTTGTGACTAAGGGCGGTGTTCTATCAATTCATCCTACTCATCATTATTTCCTACCCAGCCTTTCTGCGCATGCGCAGTAAAAATACGTCAAGCTTAAATTCATTCATATGCGAATTTACTGAGGTATTTCATAGTTTTGTGCTTTTAATTGAAAGTTTAGTTCATTCACATACGTACATATAACAGTTGACCTGTGAATTGAAGGGTTGGAGTGATTCTTTTTTTTTTTTCGTTTGTACCCATTTACAAACTGTGGGAATTATATTCTGATCAAGAACCGTCATGTGTCAGAATCTGCTGCCCATCTTAAAACTGAGTCTTTGCAGTCTTATGTCCATTTGGATAATGTAGGACAGACCGGTATAACTATTTGTTTTTGCTACCCGTAGGAAATTCTGACAAGTAGGGAAAACTGATAGAACAGCGGCATAGTAGAACACTTCACTGCGTCGGTGAAGGCCAAGATCATCAGATGTTGAACGCTGCACCCGAAAGTCGGCCAGCAGGAGGCAACGTATGTTGGATGAGGGTACCGCTATTGACTGTCTGAAGCAGCAGTGGACAAGAAAAGGCTGAACAAGCAAGCACAAAACTAGAGTTGCTTAAACTAGAGCTCTATAATTTTAGATTTCAGATTATGGCGTACACAGAATTGATATGTCAGATTTAAGTGAAAAACCAGTGATGTCCACGGAAGAATTATCTGTGCAGATCCTACAGCACAAGAAGTTGATGGTGCAGAGCAGGCTCTTTCACCATATCAGGCTGACATAGTTGAGCATGTTGAAGTGACAGTACATGAACAACAACCTCAGGTGGGCGCAGACAAAACACAGTCCCCAGATGTTAGAAGAGGCCAGCGTGTACGCAGGCTAACAGAAAAGGCTAAAACACTCCAAGAGGCTAGGCTGAACAACCTAAAACAGAGCTTTGAGTAGAAGTATAGAAGATGGAAGTATCATATCAATGGTTTGAAAAGAGCCATAAAGAACAATGATGATGCAGATTTGATTCTCGATGTTATGAGCACCGTTAATGATATTCAGTCTGAGATTGACAATATTTATGGTGACATAAGAAGCATCACAAGCCCTGAGTCGGGAAAGTAGGAGAAAAAATGCTTGCCTTGCCATTACCAACACTGCAAATGAAAAGGCTCAACGCTTTATCAGGGGAGATACTGAAAATATACCCTGGCCTGAATCAGATTCAGTGTTTGAAGACACTGTGTCCAGCATCATTTCAGCAACCTCCTGTAAGTCAAGGTCTGTTTCTAAGATGTCCAGTCAGTCGTCCTATGATTCCTGGCAAAAAAGACAAGAAGTAGAAGCTGAAGTTGCAGCTACGCAAGAAGTGATCAAAATAATGAAAACACAACATCAATATGAAGAGGAAATCAGGAAACTTGAGGCGGAAGAGAAAAGGTTAACGGCTGAGAGAGAAGCTCAGGAAAGAGAAATGGAAGCGGAGAAGGCAAGAAGAGCTGCTCAATTCATTTCAGAAAGTACTGCCAGGAAAATAAGGTTAGAAGAAAAGAGAAAGGAAGTGGAACGTTTGGAAGAACTAAAAAGACATAATGCAGCACGAGCAAAGCTACAAGTCTATGCTGAAAGTATCGAAGATGATAAAGGACAATCACGTTTTGCTCCTTCTCTTCCACAAAGACAAGAGTATGTGTCTCCAAGCATTCCTATATCCTCTCAACCATTCATGCTAACTCAAGTCACTAGTTTAAACCAACCTTCTCGTTCTCCTCAAAAGATTCAAGCTCAAGTCACTTAAGCTCATACAGCTCCTTCAAGTGCATTAGTTGCTTCTAATTAAGTTTCCAATGACCTTGTAAAGGCACTTGCTGAAGCAATTACAGCCAATAGGATTCCAATACCAGAACCTGCTGTTTTCACTGGAGATCCTCTGAAGTATAATGACTGGAAATTGTCCTTCCAGACATTAATTGATTGTAAGAACTTGCCAGCTCAAGAAAAGCTCTTCTTTCTACGCAAGTATGTGAGTGGTCCAGCCAAAAAGGCCATTGAAGGACATTTCCTGGTTGGGACAGAAGCAGCTTACTTTGCTGCCTGGAAAACCCTCGAAGACAGGTTTGGCAATCCGTTTGTAGTCGGCAAGTCGTTCCGTGACAAAATACAGTCGTGGCACAAGATTGCTACCAATGATAGCAAAGATCTCCAGGAATTTGTAGACTTCCTGAGTAGTGTTGAATCTGCCATGCCTTATGTACAAGGTTTGCAAGCTCTGAATGACTGTGTTGAAAATCAAAGGATATCAGCAAAATTGCCAGAGTGGTTAAGTTCATGTTGGAATAGAGTTCCAAGATCAATACAAAGCGTTTCCTGACTTCAAATACTTTGTTGAATTTCTCACTAAGGAAGCTAGAATCGCATGCAATCCTATCACCTCACTGCAAACAATTAAACGAACTGACCAAGAGAGATTAAAGCAAACTGATCAGGATCACTTCAAGTTTCAAAGGAATCGTAACTCAAGTGCTAAGACCTTTACCACTAGTTCCAGTGAAAGGACTAGCATTGTGTGTGTCTTTTGCAAGAGACCTGGTCACACTCTTCATAAGTGCCGAAAGATTATGGAAAGACCAATTGAAGAAAGATTGAAGTTTGTACAGTCTGAGAAATTGTGTTTTGGCTGTCTCAGAGTTGGTCATACTTCAAAAGGCTGCACTGCTAAGAGAGTGTGTGAAAAATGTGAAAGGCATCATCCAACATGTCTTCATGTCTTCAAGAATCTAAGCCTGTGACTTCAAACAGAGTGATTCGAGAAAAGAGCGACACTTGTACTTCATCTATCATTCCAGTTTATGTTTCAACTACAGCAGAACCAGCAAAGGAGGTTTTAGTGTATGCCCTACTTGACACCCAAAATGACACCACTTTCATTCTGAAGGACACAGCTGAGGAACTTGATATTGAAAAAGAACAGGTTAAACTCAAGATTTCAACAATAACTTCCAAAACAAAGGTCGTGTCCAGTTACAAACTGAATGGACTACAAGTAAGAGGCATTAATTCCGAAATTAAAATCCAACTCCCAACAACATACACCAGAGACTATATACCTGTAAATAGATCTCACATACCCACCTGTGAAACTGCAAAGAGCTGGTCTCATTTAGAGCATTTGGCAGATGAAATGGCTCCTATGCTTGATTGTAAAATAGATTTGTTAATTGGGTATAACTGTCCGCAAGCCCTACTTCCCAGAGACGTTCTCAGAGGTAATGAAGATCAGCCATTTGCGCAAAGATCTGTGTTGGGCTGGAGTATCATTGGATGCAACCATTACCATGATGATTATGAAGATGAAATCGGTGTGAGTCATAGAATCATTATGAAACAAGTTCTACCAGCTGGTGAACCTTCTCTCAAGCTCAAATCCGAAGTCTGCTTTGTTCACAGAAATAAGGTTAAGGAGATGATCACTCCAGCAGAGATATTAAAGGCTTTTGAGTCAGACTTTGTTGAAAGGAATGAGGAAATTTCTACATCACAAGAAGATCTACAGTTTCTGGCTAAGTTAAATGAAGGTATTAAGCAACTTCCAGATGGGCACTATGAGATGCCACTGCCTTTTAAGAATGAGAGACCAAACTTACCGAACAATAGAGTGTGTGCTGAGCATCGACTCAAATACTTAAAGAACCGCTTGAGGAGAAATGAATAATACTGCAAGGATTACGTAACTTTCATGAAGGATATGATAGCAAGAGGTGATGCAGAAAAGGTCCCGGAGATGGAATTAAGTAATCAACCTGCATGGTACATTCCTCACCATGGGGTGTATAACCCGCAAAAGCGGGAAAGATTCGCATTGCCTTTGATTGCTCTGTAAGGTTCCAGAATACTTCTTTGAATGAGAATCTTCTGACTGGGCCTGACCTTACAAATACCCTTGTTGGAGTCTTATGTCGCTTCCAAAAGGGGCAGGTAGCCATCATGTGTGATGTAGAGCGTATGTTCCATCAGTTTCATGTTGCCTCAAAGGACTACCTTAGGTTCTTGTGGTGGGAAGAAGGCAACATGGAAGTTCCACCCTCAGTTTTTCGCATGAAGGTCCACTTGTTTGGAGCTGCCTCCTCACCTGGATGTGCAAATTTTGGGCTAAAATACCTTGCCTCACAAGGTGAAGGCAAGTTTAGTCAAGCCACAGTGAAGTTTATACGGCGTAATTTTTACGTTGATGATGGCTTAGCAAGTGTAGACACAAGAAGAAGGAATCCAGCTAGTAGAAGAAGCCAGAGCTCTTTGCAATACCGGGAAGCTTCACTTGCACAAATTTGTTGCCAATAGCAAGAAGGTGATTGCCGCAATCCCAAAGGAGGAATGTACTGAAGGTGCAACTGACTTTGATTTGGCCCTAGGAGAATCTAAGGTAGAGAGAGCGCTCGGAGTTCATTGGTGTGTATCTTTAGACGAGTTCCATTTTAGAGTACTAGTAAAGGAAAATCCTTTCACTAGAAGAGGAGTGCCGTCTACAATTGCTTCTATTTTTTATCCTCTTGGGTTTGTCGCTCCCTTCATTTTGGTTGGGAAAAGGATCTTACAAAGGATGTGCAATGACAAGACAGGCTGGGACGAACCACTTCCTGATGATCTCAGGCCGCATTGGGAAGCTTGGCTACAGGACCTCCATAACCTGTCGTTGGTAAAAATACCACATTGTTATGTGCCATCAATGTTTAAAGATATCCAGCAATATGAGTTGCACCATTTCGCTGATGCCAGTGTGTCAGGCTATGGAGCATGTTCATACCTCAGAACAGTGGCCAAGTCAGGAAAGGTACACTGCACTCTCATTATGGGTAAAGCAAGAGTTGCCCCAATAAAGGTAACCACAATTCCAAGATTGGAGCTCTCGGCTGCAGTTGTAGCCACAAGAATTGGTGATCTGCTCAAAAGAAAACTAGAATTGCATGGTGCCTGTGAATACTACTGGACCGATTCCAAGGTTGTCCTTGCTTATATCAACAATGATGCAAGACGGTTCCACGTATTTGTAGCCAACCGAATTCAGCAGATCAGGACATGCACTGAGCCTAGTCAGTGGAGATACGCACGTGGACAAAATTGTTGGTACCCTTCGGTCAATGAAAGAAAAACTCACAATGGTCACATAAATAACTTTAATCTGACAAAAGTAATAATTAAATAAAATTCTATGAATGTTAACCAATGAAAGTCAGACATTGCTTTTCAACCATGCTTCAACAGAATTATTTAAAAAAATAAACTCATGGAACAGGCCTGGACAAAAATGATGGTACCCCTAGAAAATACTGAAAATAAGCAAAGGGACATGTTAATTCAAGGTGTGTCCACTAATTAGCATCATATGTGTCTACAATCTTGTAATCAGTCAGTGGGCCTATATATAGGGCTCCAGGTAGTCACTGTGTTGTTTGGTGACATGGTGTGTATCACACTCAACATGGACCAGAGAAAGCGAAGGAAAGAGTTGTCTCAGGAGATTCGAAAGAAAATTATAGACAAGCATGTTAAAGGTAAAGGCTATAAGACTATTTCCAAGCAGCTAGATGTTCCTGTGACTACAGTTGCACATATTATTCAGAAATTTAAGATCCATGGGACTGTAGCCGACCTCCCTGGACGTGGCCGCAGGAGGAAAATTGATGACAAATCAAAGAGACGGATAATCCGAATGGTATCAAAAGAGCCCAGAAAGACCTCTAAAGAGATCCAAGGTGAACTTCATGCTCAAGGAACATCAGTGTCAGATCGCACCATCCGTCGTTGTTTGAGCCAAAGTGGACTACATGGGAGACGACCAAGGAGGACACCATTGTTGAAAACAGATCATAAAAAAGCCAGACTGGAATATGCCAAACTACATGTTGACAAGCCACAAAGCTTCTGGGAGAATGTCCTATGGACAGATGAGACAAAAATGGAACTTTTTGCCAAGGCACATCAGCTCTATGTTCACAGACAGAAAAATGAAGCATATGAAGAAAAGAACACTGTCCCTACTGTGAAACATGGAGGAGGCTCTGTTATGTTCTGGGGCTGCTTTGCTGCATCTGGCACAGGGTGTCTTGAATCTGTGCAGGGTACAATGAAATCTCAGGACTATCAAGGGATTCTAGAGAGAAATGTGCTGGCCAGTGTCAGAAAGCTGGGTCTCAGTCGCAGGTCATGGGTCTTGCAACAGGACAATGACCCAAAACACAGCTAAAAACACCCAAGAATGGCTAAGAGGAAAACATTGGACTATTCTAAAGTGGCCTTCTATGAGCCCTGACCTCAATCATATTGAGCATCTTTGGAAGGAGCTGAAACATACCGTCTGGAAAAGGCACCCTTCAAACTGGAAACAACTGGAGCAGCTTGCTCATGAGGAGTGGGCCAAAATACCTGCAGAGGGTGCAGAAGTCTCATTGACAGTTACAGGAATCGTTTGATTGCAGTGATTGCCTCAAAAGGTTGTGCAACAAACTATTAAGTTAGGGGTACCATCATTTTTGTCCAGGCCTGTTCCATGAGTTTTTGAGTTTTCATTTTTTTTTATAATTCTGTTGAAGCATGGTTGAAAAGCAGTGTCTGACTTTCATTGGTTAACATTCATAGAATTCTTATTTATTATTACTTTTGTCAGATTAAAGTTATTTCTGTGACCATTGTGAGTTTTTCTTTCATTGACCGAAGGGTACCAACAATTTTGTCCACGTGTGTATGTTGGTTCAGATCAGAACCCAGCTGACCATGCCTCACGGGGTCTCTCTGTAAAGGATCTTATGAAATCCAACTGGCTTACTGGTCCAAGTTTCTTATGGCAAAAGGAACTCCCCAAGGAAGACATCATGGTGGGAGAGGTTGATGAAGGAGACCCAGAACTTAAAAGGGTACAGGTTTTTACAACTAAGGCAGAGGAATCTCTCAAAGATCGCCTAAAAAGATTTTCTGATTGGAAAAGGGCAGTGAAAGCCATAGCTAGACTCAAATGTTGTGCAAGGAGTGTGAAAAGTTTGATAGAAAGATCCACTGATGCCACAACACTTTCAGAAAGAAAGGATGCTGAGCAGTTCATAATTCGTGCAGTACTACAGGAAGTGTTCAGTGATGAAATTAAAACTCTAAGACAAGGAAAGGGAGTTCATTCAAATCAGTTCAGTAAGCTGTATAAATTAAGTCCCTTTATCGATGATCATGATGTCTTAAGGGTAGGAGGCCGATTGACACAGTCTGAGCTTCACCCTCATGTAAAGCATCCGGCCATTCTTCCAAAAGGTCATCATGTATCTCGTCTGCTCATAAAACATTTCCATGAGAAAGTGCAACATCAAGGCCGAGGGATGACTTTGAATGAAATTCGTTCCAATGGTGTTTGGATCTTAGGATGCAGTAGTGAAGTTTCATCTCTTATCTACAAATGCATAAAATGTAGAAAGTTAAGGAAATGTATTCAGGAGCAAAAGATGGCAGACCTGCCACCAGAGAGGATGCAAACTACTCCTCCTTTTACCTATAGTGGCATGGACTGTTTTGGCCCATTTTATGTTAAAGAGGGAAGGAAAGAGTTGAAGAGATACAGACTCTTGTTCACCTGCATGTCCTCATGAGCTGTTCATCTTGAAGTACTGGACGATCTTAGCACTGATGCCTTTCTTAATGCTCTGCGTTGTTTCATTGCGATACGTGGCAATGTAAGTCAGCTGAATAGTGATCAAGGTACCAACTTTATTGGTGCAAAGGGTGAGTTCCAGGAATTGATGAAGGGAATTACCCAAGAACGTCTAAAGGAGTTAGGCTGTACCTTCGTCATGAACCCACCTGCTTCCAGTCACATGGCTGGTGTCTGTGAGAGACAGATCTGTACTGTAAGGAGTGTATTGATGTCCATCCTAGACCAGTCTGCAGCAAGACTGGACACTTCTTCCTTAAGAACATTCATGTATGAGGTAATGGCTATTATCAATAGTCGACCATTGACCGCAGAACATATCAATGATCCGGTGGGACCAGAACCGTTGACGCCGAATCATATACTAACGATGAAGTCAACTATCATTGCACCACCTCCTGGAGAGTTTGTAAGGGAAGATCTCTATCTTCAGAAGAGATGGAAGAGAGTTCAGTTTCTCGCAAATGAGTTTTGGACAAGGTGGAGGAAGGAATA
Organism: Clarias fuscus; assembly: GCA_030347435.1. NCBI lineage: Eukaryota > Metazoa > Chordata > Actinopteri > Siluriformes > Clariidae > Clarias > Clarias fuscus. The sequence goes on along the minus strand of CM059210.1, from coordinate 1,619,582 downwards.
TCTGTTGAGTTTGCAGCAGAGAAATAAGTGGAATAAGAGCAGGAGAAATGCTCAAATAAATGTTGTTGTTCTGCTTCAAGATGACTTGGCACCACGAAATCAGTGGAAGCTAGCCAAGGTTGTAGAAGTCTTCCCAACAACTGATGGCAGGGTGAGAAGACTTAAACAACTTCTTGGTGATGCAACACTGGATAACAAGGGTGCACGCACAAGCAAGTTAGTCTATTTAGAAAGACCCATACACAAAACAGTGTTATTACTTGAAGCGGATTAAGGATTAAGTGTGTTTAATGTGTACAGAAATTTGTTCTGAATGTTAATTTCATGATGCGTTGCTTATTATTAGTATTCATAACTTTTAGAATCACACATAGTGTGATGGTGGGAGTGTATTTGCTGACACACAGTTTTGTTTCGTTTCCACTAGATGGCGCTTGTGTACTTGAACACTTGTTTATTTCAATTAATGTTAATTGATTTAATTAGTATAATTTTATTTTTTGATTATTTTATAATGTTACTTGTGGGTTTTATATTCAGTTATTGTTTGTTTGATTAAGATACAAGAACTTTGGTCATGTTTTATTTCTTTTCCCATATTGCATTTTGCATGCCACTTCCTGTTTTTCCTCGGCATGAGGAGACGAGCGATGCTGTGGTGTGAAGGTGTATAGAATTTTCTCTTGATGAATGTAAGCCATCCAGCCAAGAAAGTTAAGATAAACCCCCTCTCTTAGTGCACAAGCAGGCAAAAGTGGTATGTAAAGATATTTTTGTTAATTTCTGAGTTTAATGTTGTATGCATGTTTTCTGTTTAATTTAATGTGATGTCTGTTATATATTTGTCCTGTTTATTTAGTTATACGGTGTCAATGAACATATTAAACATCTGTAAAAAGAACCTCAGCCTTCGCGTTGTGACTAAGGGCGGCATAACGTTCGTAAGTCAAGAAGCCTATTTTACTGAAGCATTTATTTAATTTTTCTCATAACGCTTACTGTAAAAATATTCAAATGCCCTATAACATTTCCCTCATATTTCTAACTCTGTTTTGTTAATTATTGTGGTTCAGGCTTTCCTTGCACCTTGTCAGGATGAACATTATTAAGATTTTAAAAAACTTTTTCAACATTAATTCAGATTGTCGAAGCAAACCTTCACCAACAGAAAAAGCTAACCTCCACAACACAGCTGCATGCTAATGCTACTGTGTAAAACAACTTTTTTGTAAATATGAGCATAGCTTCTCCGCTACTATCTTTTCCAGAATCTTACAGATAAAGGAGAGGTTTGATATCGGCCTGTAATTGGACAGCTGACCTGAGTCGAGGTCAGACTTCTTAATTATCGGTTTAATAACTGCTAATTTAAAGGATTTTGGAACATACCCAATGCTGAGTGAAGAGTTAATTATTTTCAACATTTCTGCTGATCTTTAATGTAATCAGTGATATTATTATTATTATCATTAGTATTATTATTAGTATTATTATTATTTGAGGTTGAAGTCCACGTCCATGTCTGTGTGTCTCTCTGTACAGCAGAACTCTCTGTCTCACTTATTAATACACAGAAATCACATTCTGTAAGGTCGAGTATCTGACGCCTTGTTTACACTAAGTTGTACTTCTTTGGTGCTCAGACAAATACACTCCCTGTTCGGTAATCGGAGAGAGAATCACAGATGAGAAATGGAAAAAGTAGATCAGATAAAGATGAAGTTTTGTCTTAAAACGACTCCGGGGTGTTAAAATTCACTTCTACCACTTCAGCGCTGTTATTTCAGCCAAAGTGAGAATATGAACTAATCCCAGTCAAAATATTCACTTTATCTTTTCTCATTAATATCTATTGCTGCAGGTGTTTGTTTACATTGAGACAGTAGCGCATTAGTAGATTATTTTGAAAATAGATTTTCGCAGGCTTTTTATTAGACTTTAATTACTTTCCTCTTAATTATGTAATCAATTATGGCAATTCTATGGGAATTCATGTTAATTCTCTATTTTACTAATAAGCATGATATTCTTGGTCTAGATAGATAGATAGATAGATAGATAGATAGATAATGAAAAACGTGTTATGTGGTTTTAGTGTTTGGGATTTAATGTGTAACACAATAGTGTGTTTGTTCAGTATTGATTTGCAGTTTTTTCTCCTATTCCCGTTCTGTCTCTCTTCATGTCCTGTTCGTAACTGCTTCGGGAACATCAGATGAAAATGAGCCAATTTGGTAAAATCTCATGTGTTTAATGGATAAATATGACTGTATTATCCCAAGTAAATACAATAAACAATTAATTGTTAGTTATGGTCATGAGATGGAATAATAGTACTGACCCATAAAGACTACAATAACACTGTTCACTACAGAGACAGGAAGAGGCCCTTAAGTCTCATAATTAAACTTAATTCCCTTTCCATTCTAAAAGAAAAAATAATAATGAAATGATAAGTATAAACACTATTCGACAGTTTATATGTGTTCTGGTTTGTTAAGTTTAATGCTCAGTGTTTAATGCATCCTGTTTATTGATGTTAATCTGATCACTGAACATTTACCTCAGAGACACCCTGATGACATCACGTCTGCTTAACAGTAACGCCACCAGATTTTACTATTATTATTATGAAATAATCAATCATGTTAAAAGTTGGACATATATTTACACATATAGGCATATTTATATTAATTTTAATGAATTTGATGTTTATTCGTTTGTTTTTGGAACAGAACGCTGTCGCGTGAAAGGGAAAACGTGTATTTTCTGCATGTGGAGGTTGTCGAGCTCACGAGAGGAGGAGGAGGCGTCGTGCGCGCGGAAGCCTTGAACAAGTTGTGAACTTTTGGTACAGGAACGACGTCTGAAGAAGAAGAAGAAGAAGAATGGGTAACTGTCTGAGAAAATGGAGCTCGTATACGCACGATTACCTGGTGATCAGAGAATTGCAGAGACTGGTAGTTAAAGTAGTCGAAAACAGAGTCGACGACGCTTTAAAGTTTCATTCCCGTTTCAGGTGTGTACCTGCGGAGGTAAAGAAATTCGAAGAGATTTTGTGTATCATTAGATCTGTAACCGGTTCTACACACTGGAACGAGCTTGTGCTGACAATATTACGCGTGAACGAGAATTTTCCAGTCATTACCTTTTGTAAGATTGTTGATGTTTTGAGTGAAAATCTGAACATACATCATATATTTACACTTTATGCCCTGTTTGTTGATATTATGGTTATTTTTATAAAAAACAATCATTCTGTAGATATTGTTAACGATTTGAGGGAAATACATGATGCTGTGTTATATAGAAATGGCAATGTATTCCTTACACAAGCTTTGAAAGTAATCAAACGCTGTTAACCATACGTGATTCTTTTTTTTCTCTTGCATGGTGATAAACAAATCTTTTGAAATAATAAAATGAGTGTAAGCAACAACAAAAAAAAAGGTATTCTTTTTTTATTCTTAGATGAGTTTCTTTTTAAACTGAAAACAAAAAAGGCCTTAACATCAAGTCTCATGTAAGCACTCTACATGTAAACAGACACTTCCTAAAAGGGTCATAAAACAGACACTTCCCTAATGAGCGCTTCACAGCGACAAAACTAAATGGGTCATAAAAGACACTTCCTAAGCGAGCGGATCACACTGACAAGACTAATGGGTCATAAAACACTTCAGTGTTAATCCTAACAGATCATAAAACACACACACACCTTAAACGAAAAAAAGATCATTGTGAACTAAATCGCAGAGTCTTAACAATAAACAAGCATTCAATTCATGAGCAAAGTTAAAAAAAAAAAAAAAAAAGGATCAATTTAGAGATGTCTCGAAACCTCAGCAAACTAATGAAAAAAATTATATTACGATCCTTCACACCCCGCTAGTTTCGGAGGGGTGCAAAGGTTGCATAAAGCCGTGCAAAACGAATCAGGCCAGAAAATAAATCTCAAGAGGGTTAAGGATTTTCTAGCCAAACAAGACGCGTACACGTTGCATAAAACTGCCAGAACGCGATTTCCTCGCAATAGAGTTTTTACCTCGAGACCTCTCAATCAGTTTCAAGCAGATCTCTGTGATATGCAAAAACTGGCGTCATACAATGATGGATTCAAGTATTTACTGATAGTGATGGATGTTTTTTCCAAGAAAGCTTATGTAAGAGCTATAAAGAAAAAATCAGCTACCGAGGTAACCAGCGCCTTTACATCGATTTTAAAAGACAGTGGGGTTCCACGTTTCCTTCAAACAGACAAAGGGAGTGAATTGTACAATAAATATATATAATCGGACGTTAAAATCTAAACTTTTTCGATATTTTACAGCGAAAAACACTTTTAGATACATCGACGTGCTGCAGGATTTCAGCAAAAGCTAGAATAACACCTACCATTCCAGCATAAAAATGACTACTATGCAAGTGGTTCCCGAAAACACTTTGCAAGTTTTTCAAAACCTCTACGGTACGTTCCCTCTACGCCACAAGAAAAAATTAAAGATGAATTTCAAGGAGGGCGACCTGGTGAGAATATCCAAGTTGAGAGGGGTTTTTGAGAAAAAATATACACAGAGTTTTACGGACGAAATATTTACGGTAGCCGAATGCACACCACGTCTACCTCCCGTGTATAAATTAAAGGATTATGACGGTGAAGTGCTAGATGGTACTTTTTACGAGGCCGAATTACAGAAAGAAAAGGTTGTAAAAGACAAAACCTTTCAGATAGAAGAAATTCTGGGAGAGCGTATGATAAGGGGGGTGAAACATTATCTAATGGCGAAACTGGCCTGAGAAATTCAACAGCTATGTGAAAGCGGGCGATCTGATCAATGTCCTCAATATCCTCGAGGATACAGTATCATTCCCACGATGGAGCGCTCGAGCGGAGAGGCTTTCTACATTACCTTACCCTCAAACGCTAGGTACGACGTGTTTAAGAATAATACGAGCTCGAATTTCCGCGTGGATCTAGCCAAGCATATAGTCTTAGACGGTCTGTGGGAAGTGGCGCTAACCGATGTATCATATTCGCATTCGTGGCATAATCTAACAAGAGAGAGAGCCGTATTTATTTGGATAGACACCTGGGAGCATGGAGCTCGCGACGGCGTCGAAGAAGAGATGGACTTGAGCGTTTTCACCCCTCATAAAGTAAAATTAAAATACGGCCTTTATGAAGATAAAGATCTCATGAGAACTCTGAACGATGAGTTCAGACAAATAGGCTGACAAATAGCATTTGACATCGGTCTGAGCTTTAATAAATACCTAGAGAGTTTTCAATGGAAGGGAAGTGGTCGCTATCGAATAAATTTCACCGTGCCTCTGTGCTTCATGTTAGGTATAAACCCGATAAATGGTTCACGTCAGGCCCCGGACTGAAATTATCCCCATTCCCCTCCGACATGAAAGCAGGATTTTATCATCTCTATTTCTACAGCGACGTTATCACACCGCAGATCGTAGGGGACGCATACGCGCCTCTGCTGCGAGCTGTTAAAATAGAGGGGAAATACGGAGATGTTATCACTCGCTCATACGGCACCCCCCATTACATACCTGTGGCTAAGAATCATATTGAAAACATACACGTGGAGATTAAATCTGATCAGAATAAACAGGTAGTCTTCACCTACGGTAAGACGATACTCACACTCAATTTTAGACCGGTTAAAACAACATTATGGCCTCGCTAACTTACAGATCGGACCCCAGGCGCTTCGTGACTTATTACGAGAATCAGGTGGGGGGATTACCGGGATTTAGCGGCGCCCCGGTTATGTACGGACGAGAAATCGTATCGGTTTTTTCGAGACTGTTTCGTTTCATAATACTTTTGGTAAAAAAAGGGATTCAACTTTGCTAAACCTCATCTAACATCTGCTGCTAAGGGCATCGCTTCGGACGTGTTTAACAGAGCCGTCCGGAAAACAGACGAAGGCTCGGAAGGGCAGGAGGGGTCAGGAATCGCAATTCTATCTCGAAGAGCCATAAAACGACCGCCCGGTCAGCGTGTATCGAAGTCTAAAAAAAGAAGAGTATCTAAAAAGAGAAAATCAGTTGGTGAAAGTAGATCTGTAGGAAGGAGGTCGACGGTGAGGTCTCGCGACATATTTTAGAGCTGAATAGAAAATAAAAATCGGACATGGCTCTTTTACATGAGAAATCGGCCGAATGTGCTATGACGGAGCTCGATTTATTCTCGGCCCCTATGACCCAGCTCTTTATCGAAGAGAGCCAACGCATAGAGATCCAACCTTTAACAGCAATAACCGATAGAGGTCCAATAGAGTTCATAATAAATGGTAGCGGACAACATTATCTGGACCTTTCTGAAACATTATTATTTTTAAGATTGAAAATTACTAATCCAGACGGATCGGATATTCCGCCCGATGCTCAAGTGGGGTTAGTGAATTACCCTTTAAACGCAATTTTTTCACAATGCAATGTTACACTGGGCGAGCGATTAATTTCTCAAGCCAGCGCCACACATCCTTACAGAGCTATGATAGAGACCTTACGAAACTATTCGGAGGACACTCTGAAAAGTCAATTCAGCGCCGGCCAGTTTTACAAAGACACAGCGGGAGCCATGGATTCTGTGGTGGTGGTTAACGGCCCCAATCGAGGCCTGGTTCAGAGAGCTCGATTCAGTCAAGAATCGAGGGAGATTCAGCTGCTAGGAGCTCTTCACACGGACATTTTCTTCAGTGAAAGGCTCCTATTAAACGGTGTAGATTTGCGAATCAGGCTGATTCGTTCGAATGACCAATTCTGTCTCATGCATCCGAGCAATCGTGACTATAGCTTGAAAATACTAGGAGCGTCTCTCTTCATGAAAAAAGTCTCAGTCTCCGCCGCTGTGCGTCTAGGTCTTTGACTCGAGGCAACGCCTTGTACTCCATCTCCCGTATAAACGTGAAAACCTACTCTATTCCGGAGAATTCACGCGTATGTAATCATGAGAATCTGTTTCTGGGGGCTACGCCTAAATACGTGGTGTTGGCTATGGTGAATCACGAAGCGTTCACCGGTAGATGTGACCTTTCACCGTTTAACTTTATACACAACGACATCGAATATCTGGTGCTGTGCCAGGACGGTAGACAGATCCCCGCCAAAGCGTTTCAACCTCAATTCAACAACGGACTGGCCGTCAGAGAGTTTTACAACATATTTACAGCTACAGGGAGACATCTGAAAGATCTACCACTCGCAATCGACAGACAGGATTTCCACGAGGGGTACGCTTTGTTTTTAATCTCAGCTCCTCTGAAGACACGGAGGCAGTGTCTCCTATATCCACAGGATCTTTAAGGCTGGAGTTACGTTTTCGCTCACCACTACCCCACATGACTACGCTGATAATGTACGCCTGCTACAATTCGATTCTCGAAATAAACTCTAAAAGAAACGTCCTACTCGACTATTACTAAGTTTATTCTGACAGAGAAAACAAAAATGAACAATAATCAGTTGGAAAATATTCTCCGTCATCTAGTGGGAAACGCGTTCAGTGGCGTTTATGCCTCTGACGAGCTACCTATGCTACCGAAAAGTTTTCATCGACCTGCCTATTTCATAGTTAACACACACCCGCGACACATGCCCGGGGAACATTGGCTAGCTCTCTCTCTGGACGAAGACGGGGGAGCGAGCTTTTTCGACTCTTTTGGTTTCCCTCGTGACTTTATGTATTATCCAAAAACAATCCTGGATTTTCTGGAAAATCAGAGAGGAGTGAAAAACATTTTCTATCATAACAGACAGTTGCAGAGCCCTTTGTCGGCAGTCTGCGGTGAACACTGCGTGTATTATCTGTGTCATAGGGCATGCGGGGTGGCGTACGCAGACGTGTTATCTTTGTACGGAGATGATGTGATAAAAAATGACAGGATGGTGTTGGAGTTTATGAACAGATATCAATGTTGCATAAGAAATCGCCGAGCGGGTCAATTTAATCACACGGTCTGCTCACTGAAGATGTTTACTGAGTGTCATAATATGTAACATGATTCTTCTTCTTCTACAGTTTTTTTTTATTATCATTATTTTCATAAACAGTGGTATGTAGTCAAAAAAGAAAGTGAAAAAAGACACAAACCATATAATGTATTCGAATCAATAAAGATTTTATTTTATTCAAACGATAAAAACAGTGTGTAGCGTATTTACAGTATTTAATCATGAAAGATTAACCCAACGAGGTGAGAGATTTGTAACACGCGTCTTCTTCGTCTTCTTGATCTTCTTCTCATTTACTGTTACCAGCAGTGTCTCGAGCCTGCTGTGTCGGCGATGCGTCGGTATCACCGCTGTAACTTTTACCCGCTGTAACTTTCACCGGCGTCTTTAAATGATTCGATGTCCCGCCGCGCTTGACTGTTAGGGATGGTTGATAAGGGTATATTCAGGTTCGAGAGGGTCTGTATAAAGGCATCCCAGCCTGTAGGTCGCCTGTAGGTCGCCTCTTAAGAGTCATCCTGTGGGTGCTCGTTAAATGTTTCATCAGGTCGACTACTTCTTAAAAATAAACTCCCCATTTTCGTTCCATCCCCCCGGCCCCGATGCCTCGGCTATCTTATGTAAAATATAACTGGCATTCCTCCTGAAATGAGGGTTAATGCAGTCGCTAACGTCTTTTAAAATAACGTCTTTATTTGCCGGCTCCTCTACAAGGCCTTCTGCTTCTCTAGGTAAAGTCAGGGAGATCTCTCGAGTCTCACATTGCTTCTGTTTTTGAAGATTAAGGAATCTTTGCAGGAGAACATTGTACTTTTTAATTTTCTTGTCGGGTGATCTTCCTTTTAGATCTAGGATCTCGCTCATTTTCGGCTCTTTCTCTGATATTTTCACCGTGTTTAATCTTTTCGTTTAAATGGTTTAGTTTGTCGGGGGAGATGCAATTTCCACGAGGTCATTGTTCTATTTAGAAATAGCACCACTGATCAACTGCGCGACAAACGGTAGAGCCGTGCTAAGTAGAGGCAGGAGAAATCCACCTGTTTGAAGAATTTTTCTTTTCTTCGATACGGGCGTCTTCTTGTCAGCGACCAGTCTAATGTGCTTCTTCTGTCGCTGAAGCTTCTTATACTGATGTTTGGACATGGGAATATTCCCTTTCAAAAGGTTTAAAGCAATCTCGCACAGAGCTCTAATGACGTCCGTGGAACAAGTTCCCAAGATAGCTTTACGTTGACGCGGAGGGATGGAGACTAAAGATCTGAGCAGCGGCATGTTTCTTTTCATACTAGCAGACATTTTATTTTTTTTTTTTTTTAATGGTAAAATTATTATTTTTTCTTGGGTATATACACGCAAGGCGTCTCTGCGGGCAGTAGACCGGCTCTTAGTCTGAAGCGGTCTGGACAGGAGGGTGTCAAGTCTAGTAATAAATAGCTGTGAGGTTTATTTGTAGCGTCTTCATAACTCTCCAGAAAGAAAGCCCTCTGCCTCGGGAATATCTGATTTGCTAATATAGACATCTGCAGCTTGTCACGGGGGTTTTTAAATAAAATAAGATGAGTGCAGTTTAAGTTCAGGGTTCTGCTGTATTTGCCTTTATGGAAAATGTTCTGAGTCAGAAACATAACAGACATATTCCTGTGATGGCGATACTGGGTGAAGATTTTTACAACTTCAGGATGGTCGGAGGCTTCCAAAACGACGTCGTCCAAAATAACCAAATGATTTTTTTTATCTTGAGGAAAAATAGATTCACCATCAAAGGAATCAGGCAGACCTTCTAAAAATGTTATCCTTTTATTCAACATTTTTTGCAATTCACTGTACATTGGTTGAAAACAGGTGTATATCCATACAATATTATCAGGCTCTGTATCCATAACATGTCTACAATTTTCCAACACGTTCTTTACAAAGAAAGTTTTCCCTGATCCACTGGGTCCCACAACCAGACACGACATTGGTAATTTTAGTCTAGGGTCGAAAGTCGTTTCCTCCGCAGCCTCGAGGTGTGACATGTTTTTTCCCCCCTCTTTTATTTTATTTAATAACCAAAAGGTAAGCTCCCATGCCCGACCAGGAGACGTCTCTTGTCAAAAACAACGTGAAACTTTTTCTCGATCGAGGAGTTTTTCAAACGAAAACCGTTCTTCTCGCGAACAATGGTGTGTTGAGGCGTCATGAGAAAACTCTCGTGCGAACCGTCGATATAATTTTCAACGAGGTCTTTCACAGTGTTGAAGTTGATTCTCTGACAGCACTCGTACGTCTGCGTGATCCCCTTAACACGTAGCACTACTTTAGAGGCTCTAGTCTGATAGGCGTAACTTTTAGGACCCGCCGAGACAAATTCTTTTATTGTATCCCCGTCTAATTCGTCCATTAGCTGACCTAAATAATTCCCCTGCTCGAGAGAGGTCTCGCCTTCTCTGGTTATATAGATCAGGCTGTCATAATACAAGTCTCTCTCTTGCAACTGATCCAGATAATCAGAGTTTCATACGACCATAACCTGTTGTAAAGGCTGCAATAAAAACATTATCTGTTTTGTTAGGGGGAGCGATACAGCGCTCGCCGTGCTGCCATTGTAACATTGCGACGTCCTCGTTTATAAACCTAAAATAGTTAACATTGTAATTTCCTGAAAACATGTAATTAAAAAAGATTTCAGGCTCACTTATGAGTTCAGTGTTAATCATGTTAGAACGCTGAGTGAATTTACCCCAGAAGCTGTTCAGACAGAGTTTAGCCACTTGTCTTTTGGCAGGGTTGAATTCGATTTTGGAGGCGTCTAACAGAATGCCCTGATTACTGTTGTATTCGTCTATGTAATGCTGTTTGCCCTCCGCATCCGTAACTTCTGATGGGTACCCGCTTGCCTCTTGTTTCCCTTTTAAAAATGTTTTGATGTAACCCTTGAATAGATCGGCGTTCTTCTGATTAAAATGCCATATCTCGGTTATCTCTGCTATCACATAGTAAACTCTGGCGTTATCCAGACCCCTGACAATGCTCGTTCCTCGTCGGTGTGTGTGCATGAACCTCTTTGGAAATTCAGATCGGCGCATGTACGGCAAAGAGTAAAAACCAATCTGCCTTTCTCCGACCTATAAGGTAAAACAGGGAAAAACAAGCCTCTGGGAGGGTAACCTCGGGCTTTTATTAAGCCGAAATAGTCCCGAGGGTTTCCAAAATCCTTGAAAATTATCTCAGGATGACCTACCGGATACGGGAATGTGTAATTCACATAGGGGTAGAGGGATGTCACGTCTACATAACTCACCGTATCGTTTTCACAGTAACGCCGGGCCTCCTCCTGAAAATTGAAAGTTCCCTTACACGCAGTGTTATACCATGTCAGAAACTCCCGTCTATGTTTCTCGCTCATCTGATCAACGCCGTAATATTCGGGCCCGGGGTGAGCGCCTACATAGGTCAGATTCGCTTCAGAGCTGAAACGATGAGGGAAATGACCTTTCACTTTTTCTGCAAAACCCAGGGCTTTTGGAAGCTGTGACAGAGGGAATGGGAGAAAAGACGCCGAATCGATAAATTTGAGTTTATAATCGGGTTCGGTGAATAGGATTACTTTACTCCCTTGCATGACGATCTCAGGCTTTATGCCTAACTCGATCATCGCATTGATTATAATGTACCCATCGAATCCTTTTGAATTATGCGCGATAAAGATGGTTCGAATGTAGCGGGGTCTCCTGAAGCGCAGAACGAAATCTTTAGCGCAGTCAACCCCCTCACCGCACCACTCTTTACCCGACAGCGTTTTTGTGGTCAGGAAAAACGGAGTGTGCGTGCCATCCTGGTTCGGGAAGGTTTCAAAATCGTAAAAGACGATTTTCTGCGTGTAGCGTATATCGGCCGGTATAGGGAGTATGTAAACACTAGTGTTGGTCTGTTTCTGAATTAAACTCTGTTTTTTGACCACAGATCTGACAAACAAAGCAGGGACACTCGTGAGCTTTCGAAGGCTTACTCAGAGCCCTTGAATACAGTCTTTTACACAATAAGCATTTTTTCTCTGTATCACATTGACTCGCGTAAACACCCTCTATCGGATGCCATTTTTTCTCCTTATGTTTAGTTAAGCAGTTAGGAGAGCGACAAGATCTATTGCAGTCATTACATGTTATATATTTCAACTCGTGCTGGCTGCAGCCCGAATCCAAACACACGTTACAATGTCCTTCGCATATATGTGACAAAGCGTTCTCGTAGCCCGTGTAGCAGAATTCACACACCTTGCGGACACCTAGAAAAGCCGTGACATTTTTTAAACCGTAGTAATGGTTCTGAAAGAGGAATAAAAACACTGTGGTGGATTTTCGAGGAGAGGAAGTTTGGAATTTAGCCAGGGTTTCTCTCTCCTCGGTTCTGTAAAACACTACAATTTTACAATCCAACACACGCTCGAACTTACGGATGTCTGTAAACGTTACAGGGGTATGCTCAGATAGACCCGCTTTTAACTTAATCTCCCGACCGAGCGTTTCAGCTGCAGCATCGGTGATTCCGGGATGAATCAGATGAGCTAGGTTGATGGCGAAGCATAACTGATTGGTTGGATTTTCGACAATGTAGAGAAATCTCTGCTTCTTTTTAAGGATTTCACAGTCCAACATCTTTTCCAACAACCGCTTCCCCTCGCCTCTTTGATTTCTAACAATCTGAACAACAAGCTCGAGGGTTTTGTCGCAGAGTATAGACATGTTAGACTGAACGAGACGATCTAATAAATCCTGGAAAACCGAGAGATCGACTCCTTCGGAGACCCGTAACGTAGAAGAGAGACCATTTTTCAGGCTCTGGCCTCTTAATTCCAGTTGTATTACGTCTCCCTCCTGAGCGTATGAAAGCGTTGTATCTCATATATCATACACGCTACCCATCACGTTCCCGTAGAAAGAGCCGTAATCTGCTACATCGCTCTGTGGTATATTTAATAACTGTCTTAGCTCAAAATGATTAAATCGGGACCTGGACACCACCCGGGGCTCTTTAGAGGTAATCTCCGCAGACGAATTATCGCTATTTTGATCAACAGAGCAGGGCGGATATGCGGAGGGCTCTACTGTTGAGGTGTCGGCAGCACCACCTCCTCTTCCTACCTGCTCTGTTTCACCCTCTTGATTATCATCTACTAATAAGTTTAGGGGTTGATAAAGGGCCTTTATCTGGTTTATCAACGCCCTATACTCATCATCTGATACAACCGGTGTGTTTTGACTATTGGAGGGTTCCTCTACAAGATTGTTTACTTTTGACAGATGCAGTAACGTGGTTTCTATTTGTGAGAGTCGGTAAGCTAAAGACTCGGGGTTGGAAATATTATTATCTGATAATATTTGGTTTACTGGCGATGAATGCTGTTGATGTATGTCAACCTCGTCAATTACAGACTCAGGCTGCCGGAGAGTTATGATTTGATTTATCAATGTCTGATAATCGAGATGTTGACTCGATGTGGAGGATACCTCATCATCATCTACCGGTATCTCTTCGGAGATGCGTGAACTGTTTGTTAACTGCAGTAGCGCAGCTTCTATTTCAGAAAGCTGGAAAGCCAGCGACTCATTATCTGTCGCTGGTTCATGTTGTTGGTATATTTCAGTGTTTATAGAGTCTGTGTTAGGAATATTTACAGGGTCTGGACGGTGAAGGGAATTTAACTGATTTATTAACACTTGATGTTGTTGTTGGTCGGCAGTGTTGATGTTGTTATGAACAGTTGTATCGATTAGGGATAGACTGTGTACCTCTGGTTGGGAACCCCGTGAATCAGACACATATAAAGACGACGTCAGAGAGTCTTGATTATTATTATTATTATTTACTACCTCATGATGCAGATCTAACATTTCAGTAAAGTCAACGATAGCAACATCATCATCATCATCATCATCATCAACATTTACAAAAGAGGCCATACTTTCTTACACCCACAGACATACACACAATAAAAAAATTGACTAAAAACACACAAAAAGAAATAATAATAATAAAAACAGACAAAAATCACCCAAGGAAAGACTGCATAGCAACACCCAAGACAATACCGGCTTCTCTGAGAGCCTCTACCCTTGGAGGTTGATAACGGTAACGATTCTGTCGGGAATCGCGCCTGTAAATCGATCTTATTCTTCTTCGCCGTCTCTGGCGCCCTGTGTAGGAATAGCAGAAGAAATTAGGCTGTGGAAAGTTTAATCAACATCGCGTGTTCAATAAAATGTCTTTCGTTCTTTCTAAACCCTTAAAACTTACCGTAAGGCGGTGAGGTTGCAGAAGAAGAAGACGAAGAAGAAGGTGATGGCGAAGTTCTCCGACGACGACGATCTCGTGGGGATCTTTCGCTTAATCACTCTTGCTCGCGCTGAGCCTGAAGCGGGACCGTTCGCCTAGGTTGTATCGGCAAGATGTCGCTTTTAGGCCGTTTCAGAGTTTGTTCTGTGGTTAAGGTTTCCGAGCGGCCTGTTGCTGCTGCCGTGGTTGCTTCTAGGGACCCGGGGTCGGGGACACTCAACAATTTGACGTCCTCTACTAGCAGAGAGAGAGAGTATTCGTTATTTATTTGTTTATTTTTTTTTCATTGCAACAACAACAAAAATAATAATAATAACTCACCGTAGCTAGGATCATGCTGCTGCTGCTGCGGCTGTTGAGGGCTGGACGCTTGCCCCTCTATTTCGTTAACACTTCCTGCAACAATATATATATATATATATATATATATATATATATATATATATATATATATATATATATATATATATATATTTAGATTAATATGTTTGTCTGTTTTTCTCTAGGAAAAAAAAAAAAATCTCAATAGACTCACCTTTAACCCAAGGCGTAGACCACGTCGGTTCAGCTGTTTTATAAAGCAGCGTTTCTAGATCTGTAAATAAATAAACTTAGTTTATCTACAACATGTCCTTAAAAAACAATAAAAAAAAATACATATAAACATATATACATATATAAAAAGAAATAGAACTCACCGTCGTGCCAACCGGCTTCTGATACCTCGTCGCAAGGCTCGACAGACAGATTGTTTACTGCGGCGTTTAAAACTATTTCTTTTTTAAAATAAAAAGACAACTTACAACGCCTGTAGAAGATAGAAAAGTTAATTTAGTTTTCTACCTGAAGCCATAGTGATGACGCGTGAGGACAAGGTGCTCTGCAGACCCGTGAAGAAATGTCAAACTTTTTCTACGCCACTTCGTCCCCCCGTATTTTTCATACAACCCCCAAGAACAAACACACACACACACACACACACACACACACACACACACACACACACACACACACACACACACACATATACATACAGAGGGTCATAAAAAAAAACAATGTCATGAACTCTCAGACCATTCTGTTAACTCCTCAGCATACAAGTCTACCCCTCGGTCATAAACACCCCCAACATCGTGATTGTTAATTCTATTAGAAATGTTACTTTTAAAATCTCTAAAAGATGTAAGCAATATCCTGTTTTTTAAACTCCATATAAGTATAGGTAGAAACAAGTAGGCCTACAACCCCTCTCTTTAGAACGGCTAACCAGAGTATTTCCCTCCTAAATGATCGTGACACATCGTAGGTTGATAATTCAAGGGCCGAGGATCGTATTAAAAAATAGCATTTACTCCCTGCAGCATTCTTAACTTTTTTTTTTTTTACATTTTATTTATAAAAAAATAAAAATAAAAAAATTATTTTTTGTAGTAGCTACACTCCTAAAACTAATTTTTTATTCGTATAAAACTTCGTTTTCAGATGAACATTGGAAAACCTTTTTTTTTGTTTTTTTTCCTCTCTCTAAAATGAAGAGGATGCGGGGCTGTTTCGTCACGAACAGACTCAGCCAATCACAATTTGTGAGGGACAAACCCTTTTGATTCATTCAGTCGCTCAGCAGACTCCGCGCGCATTCCGCACAAGACGAGACGCGAACTTGCTGCTCATACGCGACGCTCATGCGCTACGAGCGTTTAACATCGGACAAGCTCACGCGGTGAAACCGTTTACCTGCAGACCTTGCTTTTGTCGCGCATATTATTATTATTCTTTTCTTAGACTCGTTCGCTCGCAACAACGTTTTAGTCGCATCATTGAGACCATTTTTCTTCTTTTTCGTCAAGTCCCCGGGCCCGCGACTCGGGGCTCTGACTCTCTGCTGGTAACGCTTCTTATTCTTCTTCTCTTTAAGTAAGTTGAAAAACTAACAAGTTCGACAGTCCCCAGTTATTCAAAGTGATCCACGTTTTATAACCACACTGATTAAACGTTTCACTGTTCTCCTGTTGGTAATAAATAAATCTCTCTGTCTTAATAGTTAAACACAAACACCTTGAAATGTATCCCCTCACCAAGCATAACTTTCAAATAAAAACACACTGAACAAATCCTTACAATGAATAAATAAATAAATACATATATAAATGAAATAAATAAAT
Source organism: Clarias fuscus (assembly GCA_030347435.1). Lineage (NCBI taxonomy): Eukaryota > Metazoa > Chordata > Actinopteri > Siluriformes > Clariidae > Clarias > Clarias fuscus. The sequence goes on along the minus strand of CM059210.1, from coordinate 1,603,131 downwards.
GAAATAAACAAATAAATGAAATAAAGAAATAAAATAAAAACAAATAAATGAAATAAATAAATGAAACGATGTCTAACGCATAAGCATCGTTACACCCCCCCTTTTTATCATTCCTCCAGGCCATAAAACATCGTAAAAGGTCATAAAAGGTCATAAAAGGGGCAATAAAACTGTCAAAAAGCAGTTTGACGAAAGGTGGTTAGGTATTATTTTTCACATCAGCCATGTCGTGAAATTATTTTGACTGATTTTGAATCAAATCAGCTATAAATTAGTGACAAAATATTACAGAGTTGGTGCTATGACTGAGACTCACAATAGTCATGTCACTGTGTGCAGCTTTCTTCTCTTAACATAAAACTGAGGTTTGATGTTTCTATTATGTCTTGATGTACATTAAGACATTTATACAGAAGTTATTAGCCACTTCCTTTCTCCTTTTATTTGCCATAAGTTTATGGGCTCATCGAGGCTGAACCATGTGAGAAATAAAAAATTCCTTCAAAATTTTAGATCCTCAATGTCTTGATCATATTGGCCTGGTTTGATATCAGTCAGATAAATTCCCTATAGTACATCACATTCCATTGGGTGTGTTTTACAAACAACCCTAATTAACTGACTTCCTGTTAAGCAGATCTCATGACGTGGAGTATGAAACTTGTTTAACTCAAGGAGATGAGTTTCACGCGTTTATGTGTGAGTGGATACTGTATGAGCTATGCAGCTAGATTTCTGACAAAGTTTCAGGGGGCGCTGTGAAGGCCCTGTGTCACGCCCACGGCCCAGTCACTCTGGCCTTCCTTAAAATCACTTCGCTTCTCTATGTGAAATATTTTAGAACATTAGGCCTTTCCTTGTAAGATATGAGATCATTATTTTTTTTTCTATTTTGTCTTTATTCAATATTTTGTGTGGCCACCATCATTTTCCAGCACGGCTTGTATTCTCTTGGCCATGGAGTTCACCAGAGATTCACAGGTTGCCACTGGAATCCTCTTCCCCTCTTCCATCACAACATCACGGAGGTGGTGGACATTTGACGCCTTGTGCTCCTCCACCTTCCTTTTCAGGATGCCCCAGAGGTGTTCTATGGGGTTTAGGTCTGGAAACATGCTTGGCCAGTCCATCACCTTTACCCTCAGCCTCTTTAGCAAGCCAGTGGTCATTTTGGAGGTGTGTTTGGGGTCATCATCATGCTGGAACGCTGCTCTGCGGCCCAATTTCCGGAGAGATGGGATCATACTCTGCTTCAGGATGTCAAAGTACATGTTAGAATTCATGTTTCCCTCAATGAACTGTAGCTCCCCAATGCCAGCAGCACTCATGCAGCCCCAGATCATGACACTCCCACCACCATGTTTGACGGTAGGCAAGACACACTTGTCTTTGTCCTCCTCACCTGGTTGCCGCCACACACGCTTGACACCATCTGAACCAAATAGGTTAATCTTGGTCTCATCAGACCACAGGACATGGTTCCAGTAATCCTGGTCCTTCGTTTGCAGGTCTGCAGCAGATTGTTTGCGAGCTTTCTTGTGCATCATCTTTAGAAGAGGCTTCCTTCTAGGACGACAACCATGCAGAGCAATTTGATGCAGTGTGCGGCGTACGGTCTGAGCACTGACAGGCTGACCTCCCATCCCTTCAATCTCTGCAGTAATGCTTGACGCACTCATCCATCTGTTTTCCAAAGACAATCTTTGGATCTGACTCTGAGAATGTGCACTCACCTTCTTTGGCCGACCATGGCGAGGCCTGTTCTGAGATGAACCTGTCCTCTTAAAGCGCTGGATGGTCTTGGCCACTGTGATGCAGCACAGTTGCAGAGTGTTGGCGATCTTCTTATAGCCTCGGCCATCTTTATGTAAAGCAACAATTCGCTTTTTCAGGTCTTCTGAGAGATGTTTGCCATGAGGTGGCATGTCGAACTTTCAGTGACCAGGTTAAGAGAGTGGAAGAGCTTTTATGCCAAATTTAACGCACCTGCTATCTGGTGACACCTGAGACAGTGTAACACTAATGAGTCACATGACAAAGGGGAAGGGAAATGACTAATTGTGCTCAATTTGTACATTTTTACTTAGGGGTGTACTCACTTTTGTTGCCAGGGGTTCAGCTATTATTGGCTGTATTTTTAGTTATTTTGAGGGGACAATAAATTTACATTGCTATTCAAACTTTACACTGACTACTTTTCATTGTGTCAAAGATTCATTTATGCAGTGTAAAAAAACTAGTATTAGAAAATGTGTCTCTATTCTCATGCCTTTCACTCATCGAACTGGAATTCCGCTCTCCTTTTATTCCCACTGAAAATGGGAAGACGGCCATGAATTGTTTCGGCGACCGCCCCTTTTCAACTGGCATTAGTGCCAAGGTGCTAGTAGGTGCGAGGAGTTGAACAGAGAGCGAAGCAGGAGTACGGATCTCCGTCACAATATATATACAGTGGAACCTCGGATTGCGAGTAACACGGTTTGCGAGTGTTCCACAAGATGAGCAAAGATTTGTAATAAATTTTGCCTTGAAAAACAAGTACAGAGTGTCATGTATAATGCATGCGCTTCATGCGGTTTTTCTCTCTCTTGCGCTGTGGAATTGTGGGTAATTGTCTCCCCTGCTGGGTCTTAGTGCTCATCTCTCACTGGTTTAATTAACATCCGTGTGTGTACTATTTATTATAACATCACGTGTGTGTGTGTGTGTAAAACATCTTTTATTTTGTATTTGTATGTGTGTACAGCCCGTGAGTACTGTTTATTATAACACACATGTAAAGCAAAAGAAAGTCTCATTATAGAGATTAAAAATCCATTTTCTCTCTCTGTATCAGCTGCGCTTCATTTTACACCGTGCACTTACACACACACAAACACACACTGTGTTTACTGTGTAAGACGAGGAGCGGGGAGGTGCTAATTCCACACACACACATACACATGCGTGCGTGCACTAACGGAAACGCTGTCAGGATTTATTGTTACTTTTTTTAAGGCAAAGTGCAGGTTTTTTTTTTTTACTTCACATTTTATATTAATTATTTTTATGTATTTATTTTTTGGGGCTGTGGCACGAACAAATTTGAGTTTTCATTATTTCTTATGAGAAAATATGATTTGGTTTGTGAGTGTTTTGATATACGAGCCTTCTTCCAGAATTAATTATGCTCGTAATCCAAGGTTCCACTGTTCCACTGAAAAAAATGTGCACACGTTATAATATCAGTTGTATAGGATGACTTTCACAAAAACATACACATACAAACACAAGATGAAAGATATTTTACACGCACACACGTGGTCACAGCGTTATAGTAAACAGTACACACGCGCACTGATGTTGCATATATATGAAAAAAAACATATATAACACATGTATAATATATGACATCATTGACTCACTGATGATGTCATAGTGCTTGAACCCTAATTAGAGGCTGGGAGTTCCTCAGGTGCAAGCCTATGCTCTTGTTTGCCAATTTTAACTATAATACAGTATAAGGAAAATAAAGAGCCAACTTTACAGGTGGACCATGATCTATGGAAACGTATACAACTTTAAAAATTACTCCTAGAGGTCTTGTTCTTGTTAGCTGCGGGATAACTTGTTGTTAATTGCTGAAAGTAAAAAAAATGGAAATCTATAGCAGTAGCACTGTAAATTCTCATACTATGTTCTTAGCATGAAAGTTTTTTGGAGTTTTGATTAAATGAACTTTTGGATTTGGGTTCAGAAGAAACATTACATTTTCAGTGTAATAGCAGAGAGAATCCTCTAGATATGAATTTGACAGTGTCAGTCTCTACTGTGTTTTCAGTCTTTCCAATACAATATCTGTAAACTGTGTAAAACTATTAACAACCTCATCATTTTAGTGAAACTGAGGAAAGACCAGTCTCCCCTGCACTCAGCTATATGTCCATGCAGAGCTACCAGTCAATTGATCTGCCTTTCACCTTCAAAGGCAGGATAGGCATTCACGAAAGGTACAGTATTATTTTATCTCTCAGATCTATAGTCTATGATTTTATTTTAATCTCCAAAACTAACAGTATGTTATTAGTATTAAAAGCATAAACAAGACACTCTAGTAGAGGAAACATAATGATTACATGTATTTCTGACACTTTTTACACACTGTCTGGTTCTGATCAAATACATTACACCTACTAGACAGGAAGAGTGACGGCAATCTCACAAAGTACCTTTATAGCAACGTGTGAAGATTTTGATCCCTAATCAGTAATCCAGCTGTGACAGTCATCTAACAAAATGCTAACTTTGCTCATCTGTAAACTCATATATTCACAATTCATTATTATGTTTTTATTCTTTACTATTATGAGACGAGAGTATATTGATGGGCCTCTCAGGTCATAACTTTTAATTTATTTTAACGAGTAATTTATTATAGCTAGCTAGTTAAAAATAATAATATTGCAAAGTATAGTCCAATAGACTGTTATTGTAATTAAATTATTAATTCAATTTACGTCAATTGTGTTTGTGTAGCATTTTAACAATGGTCATGTCAGGATGCGCTATCTACTGTATATACACACGTGGACAAAATTGTTGGTACCCTTCGGTCAATGAAAGAAAACCTCACAATGGTCACAGAAATAACTTTAATCTGACAAAAGTAATAATTTAAAGAAATTCTATGAATGGTAACCAATGAAAGTCAGACATTGCTTTTCAACCATGCTTCAACAGAATTATTTTTAAAAAAAGAACTCATGGAACAGGCCTGGACAAAAATGATGGTACCCCTAACTTAATAGTTTGTTGCACAACCTTTTGAGGCAATCACTGCAATCAAACGATTCCTGTAACCAACAATTTTGTCCACGTGTGTAAATATATAATGACTTTCACTCTGTCACTGCAGAGTGATTCCAAAGGCTGACACCTTGCAAAAGAAGTTTAATTCTCTCTCCAAAATTTTTAAGGTAAGTCATGTTATTTTTATGCTGTATGATTAAGCTGTAATTCTATATCTGTATGTTTAAATTGTAATCATGTGTCTTTTTAAAATATACAGAACACTCTGCATTGTACAGAACCAAGCATACAGGATGGTGTAGTTGTGATGTGTATCCCATTGTATTTATTACAAGATCTTATTACAATGATTCAAGTTAAATGTAATCTTATGTAAAAAAAAAAATGTATGTGCAGAAAGTATGTGTATTATGTTCAAAAACAATGTTAAGGTATGGAATAAATATGCTGCTTTCACCAGGCTATTAAGACAAAGCAAAGTTAACAGAATTGCATAATGTGTCGGCTGTGCTCTGAATGGCTTGCCAGTCATCTCTGACACACACACACATACATGCATGATATGAGGAATGATCCATGGTTTATTCAAGAAAAATTTGATATTTAAGTCTTAGGCCCTTTCCTGAGTGAAAAGAAAGTATATACATAGGAAGAAAAAGTTTTTATAGTTTAATAGACAACCAGCAGTGAACCATAGAAACTGTTGTCATAAATTATGAGGAGGAAGAGAGAGAGAGAGAGAGAGAGAGTATTAGAAAACCCTAGCAAAGGTCAAATTAGGGGAAAAAAGGAAAGCAACCAATAAGTGGAATCATCACTAATGCACTTGTTTTTAAAGCCACCTTAATGATCCTTTTGACACAGTAATTGTGTGCTGGTGTATGTTGTTGTCATGTGTCATGTGGCGTATGTGGAGTCTGTAGTTCTTTAACAGACAGTAGATTATGGGAAGTGCACTTTGTAGGGGGGACTTTAAGAGATTATCCTTTTGTACTGGTAGTGGTTATTGGTGACAAGAAATTCTGGACAGTGTGTGGCAGGTACAGATGTGGCCATTAAGAATGCACATTTTTCCCGCGGAACGTGGCAATTCGAGTGCCGCTAACTCCTGCAAGCACAATTTTAGAATAAAAAAAAAAAAAGTGTTTTGCTTCAGCCCTGCGATGGATTGGCACCCTGTCCAGAGTGTACCCTGCCATGTGCCCTAAGTCTCCTGGGATAGGCTCCAGGCCCCCCGTGACCCTGAATACAGGATTAAGCGGTATAGATGATGAGTGAGTGAGTGAGTGTTTTGCTTCACAGAATGTCAACCAGATACATAGAAGGACTTTATAAGCCATACTTAATTTTTTTTTTAAGTTTGTTATATAATCATCATGTTTTTTGCTATTTGTGTCCAGCATTGAATAATTGTTTGATCCATTATTTGACCACAGCTGGAAATAATAGCTGAAATGTGATTTTGAATTTATGACTGAAATAAAGCTGTTCATCCGTACTTTACAAAAGGTAGTGTTTTGATCAAAAGGCTGATAAATGCGTTCTCAGATATATGGCCAGATTTATCGATAAAAATGTAGACATACTCTCCCAGAAATACAACAAATACAAACATATAGGCTACTTGCTATATAAAAGCTGGCTTTTCCAACACGACAGCTTTAAGTCATAATATAATCTAACATATTTTTACTGCGTAGTTTATTTTTTGTGTGCATAAGAATTGCATTTTAATGAATGTTTGAGAAATTGTTATCTTTATGTTTCTCTTTTGTTTAGAATCCCTTTGTTTGTGTGAGGTATCTGAGTGTATAGGTGTGAACAGCTGACACAGCAATACTACTCCTAGGAAACAGGTGTCAGTAGGTCTTATCGATGTTACTTAATCAGAATTACACTTCTTCTGCCTTGTCTTTTACATTTTCTGGCTTTATGCCACTAAGTGGCGCTATCACCATAGACTGAGGCCTCAGGAAGCATTTAAACAGCTGCACATGATACTGTAGCAGATAAATTCAAGCGAAACATTGTAATTAAATGAACGCATAATCACAGTACTAAAATTACAGTACAAATTTAGAATTTAAATTAAATATAGTCATTTCTTATTTACATCAAATTTAACTAAAGTAACCGTTAACACAGTGAGACTTTAGATTTTATCATGTGTAATTAGAAAACCCACAAAAGGGTTTTGTGTCATCTTATACTTTGTTTTTTTTTTTATTTATAGTAGATTTATTAACTTAAATAATTGAAACTAAATGACCATAAAATTTAAACATAAACCGATGTCACTCAGCAACTCTGGTGTTTTTGCATTCTTATGACAAGAATGAAATGCAGTATGCTGTTATGATCATAATTAACTTTAATAAATAATGAAAACATTTTTAAAATGAACATTTCTATATTCCAGTAGCACATAGTGCATTGCACGCAGTTTTAGTCAAAGCGCACGGGCACAGACAGGATCAGCCGTTAATTTCCATCAACTTGTTTATGGTGAATTTAATAAGTATTTTTTACAAAACGTTTATTGCCAAATAAATTGTGCTTCATTGAATATCCGTCAGATGGTGCACGGAGGGACTTTATTTAAAAGCCAGATCAAGTGCAACAAAGACTTGTGTATAATTATTTAGCCTAAAACAATATTGTTTCCATGAATTTTATTGTATTTAATTTATTTAGTTTTAGATCTTTCATGATGAATGTGTGTATATGTGTATTATGTTCATAATGATTAAATGAGATGCCCTAAATCGTGCTTTATAATTCATAATAACAAGTTTGTTATATAGTTTTTGTAATGTTTTAACAGGGACAAAACAACGAGAGACATGGCCATGCCTCAGTTTAAAAGGTCTCAAAATGAATAAAAATTTCCTGATAGTAGGCTATCTAATAGTGAATGTCCTGATTCGTTAATATGCCAACATATCTTCATTAAAAGTTAAAAATGTGTCGACATTGTGAACAACAAAAAAAACAAGCAATATTTACTGTATGAACAGTCATATTATGCTTTCTCTTGAGAATAAACAAACCTGGTAGATTGTCTTGAAAGTCTTTGCCATTGGCGGACTATCTGGAGCACCATGAAACATTCATTGAAATGCAATTCTTATGCACAGAAAAAAATAAACGACACAGCAAATATAAGTTATATTATATTATGACTTGAATAAATCGGCTCACATTGGAGTGCGCTGTCGTGTTGGAAAAGTCAGCGTTTATCTAGCAAGTAGCTTCTATATTTGTGCAAGTGAAAGTGCGAGCCGCGGGTTTAAACACACCGATTTTAAATGAATTTTAGATGAATTAACCCTAGGGCATCTCATTTCATTATTATAAACGTAATTTATGAATTACACTCGAAACATATCAAATCCAACTATGAAGATTTTAAATGTACACATATTGTAAGTAAACAACAGTAGCACAAGTTTAGAAAATAAAATATTTAGACCATAAAAAATAATTGGAAATCTGTTTTAGGTGTGCCAGCTTGCACTGTTCTTATATTGCTCTTCGTCAGGGTAAATTTTCATGTAAGTGTAAAACAGGTACATCTGTATGAATAAATCAAGATGCGTGTTTCTTAGCCCCTCCCCCATGAACATGGCGAATTCAGGGAAAGGCTCCATGCGAGAGGTTTTGTCCGGACCACTGAGCTTCTACGGATTCTAAAATTGACATTGTTACTGTTTTTAATACCTTCAGTGGAAGAGTCTGAGAATTTATTTACCATAAGCTTTGTTGTATTGTTTTTTTATCATTCTATACACAACCTATGATTTCACCTATGCTATTTTACAAATGGAATATTTTTTATGTTACACTCTAAAAAATGCTGGGTTAAATGTTTAGGTGCTGGGTTATTTTATTTGACCCAACCAGTTGTCACGCTCCGGGGTGTTGTGCGCGGCATAAACGCAGGAGGATCCAGGTTTTAAAGGAATCGATGTTTATTAAACACAAAACAGGGAAACTCAACAAACAAATAGACTTTCAATGAAACGGAAACTAAAACACGAATACACGAAACAAAAGACACTATGAACCATGCAGATCATGACCAAGATAAATTAACAGTTGCAAGACCCCAAACTGAACGGAAACAAACCATTTATAATAAAACTAACGAGCAAGTCGGTTCAGGTGAGCGCCCTCACGTCACCTGACCGAAGTGCATAAAGGGAAATGAAGTAAAACGAAAAGAACTACAACCAAAATTCACAGGGCGCTTTGGCGCCCTCTAGGGGTTATCCCTGACACCAGTGGGTAAATTAACACTCTTACTGGGTTGACAAATTCCATTTGATTTAGTAGATAGAACCATTTTGTTTTCAAAAAAGTGCCAAAATGTACACATTACACTTCACATAATATAAATACAGAAGCCTGTTAGAAACACCTCAAATGTAATTAATCCGCTGTTTTAACCACTGCAGAGAAAGTTAGCCAGCAGTAGTTTTCAGTAGTTTGTTCCGAGGTGCGGCTGCATTGGGCGGGTACATGAGCTCAGAGCGCCTGGGGATTGTCTGGCTCTTTGAAAATGTTGTTGTTTTGAAACCAGCTAAAATTGCAGTGCTTCTAGATAAAACATTATATACCTGTCAATAAATAAAAATGAATATTTAGGCCTATACGCATATAAAATATATTTAAAATATATATATAAATATATTTCACTTAAATATTACAGATTCAAACAAGCTTCAGTTCATTGTGATGCAGACAAAAGAGCTTTTCTTTTTTCGTTTTTTTTTCATCATGTAGCACTTTAAGTATTCATAGCAAAAGCAACCAAAAAAAAAAAAATCCAGAATTTTGACCCAGCATAAACAACCCAACGATGTGTTTACAGAAATCCAGCATTTTTTTTAGAGTTTACTCCTACTACTAATAATGAAAGGAGAAAGCGCAGTCAAAGCCCAGAGATTCTGCATGGGCGTCAAGAGAGATTAACACATTTTCAGCTTCCATAGACACACAATACCTCAGATTTAAACACGACTGCCCCCTACAGATAATGAACGTCATTTTCACAACTTCACGAGATCCCTTTTCTCGAAACGTGCGTCCTTAATGGCCAGATCTGTAATTCACATGAAACGTGAATGTACTATAGACGCATGCCCTGCAGCGGAGATTTCAGCCTTTTTGTAAAAGGCTTTTTGACCATGTTTGTGGTAATTTCAGGGATGACTTTAAAAGGCAACCGATTTAAATCTCCCGTTGTCATCCTGTCGCTGCGGTGTAAAGCACATTCTGGTCTCCTACCTTCTGTATCTGCATAGAAAATGGTTTCTGTCATTTTACATGGAATTATACTATATATATATAGCCCCCCCCCCTCAAAAAGTCAACAACTACCAGCTTTGACCATACTTTATAAAAATAGAGAAAAATAGAACAATTCCTGGTGTACAGAAATAAACTTCTTAACATAGTAGATGCAGTGAGACCAAAGTGTATGAAATTATGGATTAGTCCCACCATCATTTTTGACTGCAGAATGAAAAGCTACCAGAAATTAAGCAAACCAGGAAAAACACATTACAACCAAACACATGAAATTAACAGTTTAATAACTAGTTTTCCAATGTTAGAATATTGCTACCAATGATCAATTTGTAAAACGTTTGGATTTAATGCCTAGAATCTAATACGAATAATTTTTATGGGTTTCACTAACTGATGTGTGTTAAATGTAGCTAGAGCCAGTTCTTCTCACACTAAAGTAATTACAGACAGGAACTGTACACTTTTCACTATAAGAGAAAGCAGAAATAAGCAGACAGATAAAGTGCACGACAGTAACCAAGTTTGCTGTTCATTTTAAAAGTATAACTAAAGTCTTATCAGACTGGTATTAACATTTTATATTGATACAGAGCTCTTGTCTAACCTTTATCTACATGTATGTGTTTACATTGAACAATGAATAGTGATCATGCTTAAGTTTATTTCTCAGAATGAATGTATCTATTATCACTTAGTTTTAATTTTCTTTATTTTGTCATAGGATCTTGAACAAAAAATGACTGTATTTATAAAACACGAGCTAGAGACGTTTAAGAAACTTCTAACAGACAAAAACACAAAATATTATGGAGACGTGAGGGAAGATCTGCGGAGTATTAAAGATTCAGCTCTTGATATGGCCTTGTCCTTCCTGAAGGTGATGGAACACAGTGACCTCGCTGATGCTCTCCAAGGTAAGAGATACAAAGATATGTTGTATGAAAAAGAATTTGCTACTTGTCTTAAAAACTCAGAGTTGGGTTCTGATGAACATTCTTGTTTTGTCTTATATTTATATAATCAGATGCTCTAATAGGATTTCAGCAGCGTAAACTCAAATCAACCCTGCGTAAGAAGTATAATCGTGTATCAGAGGGAATTGCACAGCAGGGCGAGTCCAACAATCTTAACAAGATCTATACAGATCTGTACATCACTGCTGGTGGAAGTGGACAAATGAACGAGCAACATGAGATGAGACAAGTTGAAAGAACAAAAACTAGTGTAAAAGTTAAAGAAAACCAATTGGAGCAAGAGCAGCAAATCGAATGCAAGAACATGTTTGACTCGTTACCTGGAGAAGAATTCAAACCCATCAGAACTGTGATGACACAGGGGGTCGCTGGCATCGGGAAATCCATCTGTGTGCAGAAGTTTGTTCTAGACTGGGCTGAAGGCAAAGAATATCAGGACATCAAGTTCATATTTCCACTGCCTTTCAGAGAACTGAACCTGAAATACAAGGAAATACACAGTTTAAAGGACATCATCTATCAGTTTTTTCCAGAATTAAAGGGAATGAGATTCACAGATAAGTATAAAGTCATGTTTATCTTCGATGGCTTGGACGAGTGTCGACTTCCTCTAACATTTGGTGAAAATGAGAAGTGGACTGATGTATCAACACGAGCCCCACTGGACGTTATAATAACAAACCTCATTCAAGGAAATCTGCTTCCGTCTGCTCTCATCTGGATAACCACTCAACTTGCAGCAGCTGCTAAGATCCCTGCTGAACATGTGGACCGGGTCACAGAGGTGCGTGGCTTCAATGATGAACAGAAGGTGGAATATTTCAGGAAGAAAATCAGTGATGAGAGTCTGGCCACCAGAATCATTGATCATATTAAAGGATCGAGAAGCCTCCTCATCATGTGTCATATTCCTGTCTTCTGCTGGATTTCAGCTACTGTACTTGAGAGGATTTTGAGACAAACAGACAGTGAAGACATTCCACAGACTCTGACGGATATGTACACACACTTTCTGATTTTTCAGACCGTACAGGGGGACAAGAAGTATAACAGAAAGACTGCATCAGACATTCCGTGGGATAGAGAGGGAATTCTTTCACTGGGAAATCTCGCCTTTAGTCAGCTGGAAAATAACAACCTGATTTTCTATGCACACGATCTGGAAGCCTGTGGAATTGACCCCAGTAAAATAGCGGTGTACTCAGGAGTGTGCACTCAGGAGACTGGCAGATTTCTAGGGACGGTTTTCAGCTTTGTGCATCTCAGCATCCAGGAGTTCATCGCTGCTTTATATACATACGTATCTCTCAGAAATGAAAAGAATGTTTTTGAACGATCAGAAGAGAGCAAAGAAACAGAAGTTATTGATTTGCTGAAGATGACAGTGGACAAGGCGTTGGAGAGTGAGACTGGACACTTGGACCTTTTCCTCCGCTTCCTTCTGGGTCTCTCACTGGAGTCTAATCAGAAGCTCATTCGAGGTCTGCTGACACACACAGGAAGCAGCTCTGACTGCCAAAAGGAAATAGTAGATCACATCAAAACCAAACTTAATGAAAATCCATCTCCTGAAAGATCAATCAATCTAATTCACTGTCTGAACGAGTTAAATGATGATTCACTAGTGAAAGAGATCCAAAGCTACATGAGCTCAGGACGTCTCTCTGAAGCTGAACTCTCACCTGCTCAGTGGTCTGCTCTGGTCTTTGTGTTACTGACATCAGAGGAGGATCTGGACGTGTTTGAGCTCCAGAAGTTCATAAAGTCAGATGAATGCTTTAAGAGACTGCTGCCAGTCGTACAGGAAGCCACAACAGCTCTGTAAGTTCAATTAGTTCCTTTACATGTTTGTTTTTTAAATTTTTCCTCAACTGGTTCTAGGAAAGATAATTAAATGTCCCAAACAGTAATTCTCTAGAAACCATGCTTGATCAGTAAATATAAATTTAAATCGTTAGATAAACTAAAAGTCTAGTTAGAGCTTCTAATTACTAATATGTAATCATTCTAATTAACACCTGAACATACTAAATCTCTTATTTAGAGTTATTTTCTGCAGATTTTGATAGAGCCAAATCAACATTATTATTAATACTGCATTTTGAAAATGAATCAGTTTTATAAGTGAAATATTCACTACAATAAGAAAGTGTTTTATGACTTCCTCTGACATTTTCTCCTTTCAGACTCAGTGAGTGTAACCTGACAGAGAGAAGCTGCTCGGTGTTACACACAGTTCTCAGATCAGAATCCTCCAAGCTGACTGAGGTGGATCTGAGCAGGAATCCTCTGGAGGACTCAGGAGTGAAGCTGCTTTGTGCTGGACTGAAGAGTCCAAACTGTAAACTGGAGACACTCAGGTCAGTTCATCTCTACTATTGAATTAGGTTATGTGAGACAACTGCTTAGCTTGTTGTGGTGTTTTGCTTGTGTATATTTGATTTACCGTGTATCGACCTTTTACTGCCTTTTTCGACCTCGATTTTGTTATTGCCCTTTGTACGTAAATAGTATCCGGTAAATAGTGGTAAGTAGGAAGTCGACGCCCTTTTTGTTCTCTTCCCCCCGTTTCTCCTGGTTATGCTAGTTAGGGAGTTGGGTAAGATTTAATGTATTTTGGTTTGTTTTTGTTGTTAGGTTAGGTAGACTTTTGTGGCTTTAGTTAGCGGGATTTGTTTATTATTTTGGCATTGTCGGCTCCTGAAGAGATTACCAACTTTGTAAATACTTGTACATTAAACCGCAGTTGATCTCACCCCCTGTTTATTTCCCCACTATTTTCTTTCCTGTTTCCAATTTTCATTGTCTTCATTATCTGTTGCGGCCTGACCCTAGACCAGGACGTAACAGAGATGAACAGTCAGGTACCGGAATTGTCTGCTTTTCAGTCTGATTGGCTGTGACCAGTGATCGACCAATCAGCCTCAGATATAAACGATTCTTAAACACCTTGTAACGTTCACCTAATGTGTTACCCCTATAAGACGATCATTCCTGGTAGGTGTGTGGGTGGAGAAAACGCACATGTGTGTAGGAGAGTGCAAGAGTAGAGAGAGAGAGATGGTCGCTCTGCTCCTGAGTTCTTTTCTTGTTTTATCTCTCCATTTTTTTTTGTTTTCGTGGCGTGGCCAAAGAGGTGTATGGGTTCCTTGGTATGTGCTTCTCTGCCCGTATGATAAAATATAAAACCTTTAGCATCTGAAAGCTGTGCAGAGTTGTTTCTCTTTTTTTTTCCCACCAGTGTTCACCTCGACTGGGTAAGTCTCTCTCTGACAGCCGTCACAAATTGGCGCCCGAACGGCTTGAACCACCGACCATCTTTTGTCTTTAGTACTGTGAACACTCACTTTTGTGGATAAAACAAAAAAAAAAAGGATTTGTTTTTCGAGTATTTTTGTGCTTGCTAGTTATGGAGACCATGCGGTCGGCGCAGGTGTGATTTGCAGGTACTGTGGTTGACTTTTTTCCAAAAAGAATTTTTTACTTTCTTGCTGGATTGGTTATCTAACTAGTTTGGATGGGATGCCTATGCAATTTTTCTTAATGGATCACCGAACTGTGCTGCGCTACATCTAGACTATTTTTCCCTATTTTTTTTGTTATCCGAACATTTTTTTAGAGGGAGTAACAGGGATTTTTCTTCATTTATTTTTTGGACTGGATAGATTGGATTGGCGAACATTGGCCCCTGTTCTCTTTTCAGATCGGGAACACCTCAGACAAATGCAGCTCAATGACGCAGTTACGGGACCACTTCTGCAGCAATTAGAGGGTCAGGATGTCAGTAGCATTGACAAAGCGGCTCAGTTTGTGGTCCAGGATGGCCTCTTGTACTTTGTAGATGAGAAAGTGTCCTGTAATACACCCCTTGAAGCACTTTAAACTCTATGCCCCTACCACCATTAGGAGGAGTCTGGTGGAATATTATCATGATCATCCAATGGCTGGGCACTTGGGGATGACCAAAACGATACTGAGACTCAGGATGGGATTCTACTGGCCTTAGCTGTCGGCTGATGCTAAAAAGTATATCGCCTCCTGTTCTGTCTGTCAGTTCACAAAACCAAGCCAAAGGAAACCCGCTGGACTTATAGTTCCTATACGCCCACAAAGGCCCTGGGAGTATACAGGGGTAGACTTTGTGGGGCCCTTACCACGCACATCCTGTGGAAATGCATACATGTTGGTCTTTTGTAAACTACTTTTCAAAGTGGGTGGAAGTCTGTGCAGTGAGAGAGGCGACCGCCCAAGTTGCTGCCAGCAAGTTGCTTGGCGAGGTCTTTGCATGACATGGTGCGTCTACATATCTGAACGCGGTCTCCCTTTGTTACTGACCTCTTCAGTCATGTACTTACCACCCTAGAGTCAGAACATCGGCTTACGACTGCATATCACGCCCAAACCAAAACGACAGGGAGGGTAAATCGAACGCTGAAAACAGCTATTCGTGCTTACGTCGTTAACAAACGCACTGCGTGGGATCGCTATGTGCCCCAAATTTGCGTTGAAATGGCAGCGCAAGAAAGCACGGGCCATAGTCCGTCCATGTTGCTGTATCGGCGTGAGTTGAATACTCCTTTTGACATAATCACCCAGCCAAGCAGTGAGGGGACAGACGAGCCAGGTATTCCTTACCCTGTGAGCTTACAGTCCTCGGTCAGAGAGGCTCATGATCACGGACGGTCCATTTTAAACGACCGCCATACTAAAAGGAAAAATTATTATGATCGGAAACATAGGCCAGCTTCGTACTCTGTGGATGAACTGGTCAGAGTGAAGACTCATCCCTGTTCAGATGCTCTGGCAAACTTCACTGCTAAATTGGCACCTGTTTATGCTGGCCCTTATCGTATATACAAAAGCTGTCTGACGTGAACTATAGGCTACTGGATATGAATACAGGCGCGGACGCCTGCGTTTTTCATGTCGCGAATCTTTTTTCATTTTTGCACCTGGGACCTAATCGGTGGAGTGGCGCCTATATCCCAAGGAGGTTCCACTGAATAGGTGTTGCCAGATGTTTCCATGCTGGACGACATGTCTAAGGGTCCCTCTGTTTTCCCACAATTGACAGCGAAACTGTTAAAGTGATGGGTATGACTGGGAAGGCCCTTTGTCCTGTTTACTTCTTTTATTCTGTTTATCTTTTATAAGTGTGACCTGACGGACATGTTTTGGTTTGATTATTGACATGTATGTCAATGTGATCATTACACACCTCTTTTGGTTCTATTTTCTTTTTCAACTTTTCATGTATGAGATTGTTTAAGCTGCTGTGTAACACTCAGTTCTGTATGGCTGGGTCCAGCCTTATTTGCCTGGGGAGGAAACTGTAACGGCCACCTAATGTGTTGTCCCTTTAAGACGACCAGTCCTGATGGGTGTGTGGGAGGAGCAAATGCGCATGTGTGTAGGAGAGTGCATGAGTAGAGAGAGAGATGGTCACCCTGCTCCTGAGTTCTTTTCTTGTTTTATCTCTCCAATTTCTTTTGTTTTTGTGGCGTTGCCAAAGAGGTGTATGGGTTCCTTGGAATGTGCTTCTCTGCCTGTATGGGATGCTGATCAAATATAAAAACTTTAGCACCGAAAGCTGTGCAGAGTTGTTTCTCTCTTTTTTTTTTTCCACCAAAGTTCACCTCGACCGGGTAAGCCTCTCCCTGGCAGCTGTCACAACCTGTTACATCATTGGTTTTCGAATGATACACATACAATTACAATTACACATAATAGTCAGCAGGGGGCAGAAGCATTTTGGCTTCAAGTACTGCACACCATGTGGTTATGTAATGTAATGGCATACAGAAATCTAGTAAAGTAGAAACGTAAAGATATTTGCTGTAGTGTTCAGTGAAGTAAAAGTAAAAAGTATCATTTAATAAACTTACTCAAGTAAACTACACATCCATGAGATACACACTTAAGTACAGTAACAGAGTAAATACAGAGAACAAAGTACCTTCCACCACTGGGAATACACAGATACACAGAATTCAAATGTAAAAAGTTAAGTCAATATGCAGTGTCTCAATTTAAACATTCAGCTTTATATCTCAAGTAAACTGAAGCCGTTTTTTTTTCTTTTTTTTCTGAGTTTCAGTAACTTGTGGTTTTCTTATGGACACACAGCTGTTTAGCGCCAGTCCTGTGAGTTCTCATCACATTACTATTTACATTGAAAGGTGTCGAAAAAGAATAAGAAGGCCATATTGACTTTCGCACATGCTTTGCAGAGAAACAC
Organism: Clarias fuscus; assembly: GCA_030347435.1. Lineage (NCBI taxonomy): Eukaryota > Metazoa > Chordata > Actinopteri > Siluriformes > Clariidae > Clarias > Clarias fuscus. Next base: position 1,585,818 of record CM059210.1, on the reverse strand, counting down.
AGTTTCGCACAGTGAACGGGCTGCTCTTTAAAAAAACACAGGAGGATTAACCCTTAAAACTAAAGCAGCGTGGATCCGAGTGGCAACACAGCACTGGCCTGATTTAAAAACAAACCCCCCCCCCCCCCAAAAAAAAACAGCCGCTTATACAGAAGTTCTGCTGGTGTGTGTCGACAGAGGAGGCTTCAGACATCACACTGTACATTTAAAACATGTAAACTGTACTGCTACCGGAATATGGGAATGATGTAAAAATGCTGAACTAAAAATGTGCATATAATATAAATTATATAAAAATATTTTAAAAAATTATTATTATTATTATTGCTGTTCACAGAAACAACCTAAAACACCCATGACATCAAATGTTGAATGAATTAATGTTTGTATTGTATTGTATTGTTGACCCAACTTCTTACAGTGGTGTTTGTTGAGACAACAGGTAACACTGTGTTCTTGAAAACATTGAAGACAGACTGTATAAACTAAAAAATCAAGTTGAGGCAGCAATTTACCTTTTCTGAGATGCAATCACGGGATTTTATAAAAACACCCCACACGAACAAAGTAGCGGGCACAGCTAGTGTATAATTACAGTAAATATATACAGATATACAGTGGCAAGAAATAGTATATGAACCATTTGGAATTGGTGCTAGTGGAAAAAGTATGTGAATGTTTGAGTTAATGACCTCAAAAAAAAAAAAGGTCCATACTCCATACCTGGAGTCTTGTTAAGAAAATGAGTTTGGAGATGTGGACTAGAGCTACTTTGATAAAAACCACTCAAACTTTTTGAGATTACTCCATCCAAGAAGTATATGATAATGTGAGCCATGCCTCGCCAAAAGAGCTTTTATAGGATCTATGATCAAGAATTGTTGACTTGCATAAAGCAGGAAAGTGTTACAAAGTGATCTACAGTACAGTCTACAGCAAATGGAGACACTTTGGGACTGTTGTTAGGAAAAAGTGACTCGAAGAGCATAACGAAGATGCGTCAATGAGGTAAAGAAACGACCCCTAGTGACAGGCAAAGATTTGAAGGCATCTTAGGAGCTGGCTAACATCTGTGTTCATGAGTCTATAAACGTAAAACATGGAACACGATGGGTAGGTTCCCAAGGCAGGACACCACAAAGGAAGCTGCTGCTTATTTAAAAAAAAAAAAAAACATTGCTACACGCATGGAGTTTGTGAAAGAGCAAATTGACACAGGTATTGGCAAAGTGTTTTGTGCACTGGGAGTCAACCAGTTATCAATTCCAAGGGTTCACTTACTTTTTTCACTGCCATTTTCAATGTTGAATGAGCATGTTCAATAAAGACATGAAAGATCAGAATTTGTTTGTTATTTTTTGGCATATTATGTTTATCAATATTCTTGACGTGGATGAAGATTAGATGACATTTAATGACAAATTAATGCAGAAAACCATGAAATTACAAAAGGTTCACATACCTTTTTTTGAATGAAGAAGTGCTGTACATATTAATATGTTTAACTGGATCACTTTTAGAGGCCAGACTGCAGTTCTCCATTCTAAAATGGGCTCCCTCATTATAGGGTAAGAAACATTCAAAAAGTATCCAAAATAGGGCTGCACAATACTGGGAAAAATGGACATTTCAGTATCCTTATCCAACAAATAGGACACTGCAACATTCATTATTAATATCATAACATATTAGATCCTTGATTTCCCTGAATTGATAGTGAATAAGGTGAGATAAATAGTTTAAACAGCCCAAAATAAGGTAAAAAGTCATTTTTCAGGGGGTTTAATTAATTACATTTTTATATGCCTACAAAATCACCCTATTATTCTCGTATTATTAATTATTTAAGCAATTCAAGTCATCTGATGAACTTTCCTGTATTTTTACATATCGCAAAATATATTGCAGAAGAAAAAAAAAAGATATTGCAATGTCAGGTTTTTCCAATATCGTGCAGCCCTATGTTGGACAGTTCTTAGCCCACTTCCAGTCATTTCATCAATCTCCTTAGTTGTTTTCTTTGCACAATGCAGGCAATGCAAGCTTTAAATTTGGCAACTTTATAGTTAGTAGGGCAGTCAATGCAGACCATAGGGGGGTTTTGTATGATAAATTCAAAAATTCAGAATTAATACTAAATCCCAAGGAATATTATTCTAATCATAGCTGTAAAAATGAAATATTAACAGGCTTTTGTCCTCTGTAGACTTTCAGACTGCAGTATAACAGAGGAAGGATACACTGCTCTGGCTGAAGCTCTGAAATCATCTCACCTGATAGAGCTGGATCTCAGAGGGAACGACCCTGGAGACTCAGGAGTGAAGCTGCTCACTGATTTACTACAGGATCCAGACTGTACACTCAACACACTGAGGTCAGGAATAAATAAATACATAAATCCTGTTACTAATGTAAAATGTTCTTTATTACTTAGATATGAGAATTTGTTACTGAAACCTGTTTAACTATGTACGCTGATCAGCCCCAACATTATGAACACTGACAGGTGAACTGAGTAACATTTAATTGAGTTATACCCCAGTCAGGCTCACAAAATCACTGAAAACTTAACTGAAAGATTATATCTGTGTGAGGTTGTGAGCTGGAGGTCCAAATCAATCAACAGGAGTAGGTGGGGATTCGACTCTGTGTCCGCAGGTGTATAGTGTTGCAGTGATTGAGAGAGAAAATAGAGAGAATATGCAGTGCTGCAAACTGCATATGTTTTGTGTCCAGTGTACCCTGAGAGAGGTTAGTGTGTAACGCTCAGTAGCTGATGCTTTATAAATGTTCCACTAACATTACTACAGGCCACACAGTAATGTCTGTGTATGTCTCTCTGTAGTCTTATGTTTCAGCAGGTTATTTACGGTAGCGTGATGTCACCATCTTTAGTAAAATACTGTCATTTTAAATCAGTCGTTTTAAATCTTGTTTTGTATCATAGAAAGTGATATTGTACCATCTCCAATACAGACTGATGTAACATGATGTCTAACAGATTGTCTGCAGTATTAACAAGGGGAAAGATTAAAAGATCTCTGAAATGACAATAATGTTGTGTCTTTTTGCAGGCTGTTAAAAAGTGCTGATGCAGTGACGGCCTGCGCTTCTTTAACTGAGGTTCTGGGTACAAACCCTTTACTGCAGAGAGAACTGGATCTGAGTGGGAAAATATCTGGAGACTCAGGAGTGAAGCAGCTCTCTGTTCTACTGGAGGATCCACACTGCAGACCTGAGACACTCAGGTGTGTACTACGGTATTTTTTAGTGTATTACGGCTCTGGAAAAAAACAAGAGATCAGTGCAATTTACTCCAGAAAACTCCTGTAATGTCATCAAGAGGAAGATGGAGGGTCACAAACCATCAAGCAAAGCTGAGCTGTTGTAAAGTGGTGTTTCAGTCTCGTTCTTTCTCTAGAGTGAATGTATAAATAACTCAGACCAACACCATTGTGTGTGTAACTCTCTGTTTACTGAACAGCGTCTAAGTTCCTTAAAGTGCCACATAGTAGAAGGTCTGTGTTTATAGCACGAGTCAAATAATCACATTGTTACAAGTGGTATAAAGTTCCCCAACAGAAATGTGAAAAACTGGTGAAGAGACGAAACACATGGAAGCTGTAACTGTACATCAGGTTATTATTCACCAAATACTGATTTATTCATGTTATTTAGCCAAAGCATGAACACAATTTGTTTACAAATAATTAGCATTTTGTTTTATTTGAGGTATTAAAGCTCTGGACATACTGCATGATCTGGGGTAATTGTGATGTGATGTCATTTCCTTTAAATATACACTCTAATTAACAATAGTTATATTTTGAATTTAGAAGAAATATTGTCAGAAGTTCACAAAAAAAAATACACATATATAGAGTTCATTTCAGAAACACAAACAAAAAAAAAAAAACTGATTATGCTGCAGTGGGCTCTTATTATTTTTTTCCAGAGCTGTATTTATGTTGCTTAAACATGAAAATTGTCCTCTATTATCTTCAGGCTGAAGCACTGCGGTGTTACAGAAGCAGGCTGTTCTGCTCTGTCTTCATCTCTACAGTTAAACCCTTCACACATAAGAGAGATGGATCTGAGTGAGAATAAGTTTGGAAACTCTGGAGTGCAGAAGCTTTGTGTACTGCTGCAGCATCGACCCTGTAACCTGCAGACACTGAGGTGGGTTTAGGTTCTGATGTTAAACATGAATATAAGAGCTTATAGTTTTTACATGCAATCCCAAAAAAATCCATGCAATCAACACATCCAGGTCATATACAGATCTGGCCATTAAGAACACAAGGTTCTTGAAAAGGGATCTCGCGCGCTTCCACGGCAGCTCACGGGAAGCTGTGAAAATGCCGTTCATTACCTGTAGGGGGCAGTTGTGTTTCAATCTGAAGTATTGTGTGTCTACTGAAGCCAAACGTGTTCTCTCTCTAACCCTAACCTATGCGCCCATTGATAACAAGCGACAGAGCTCATAAATTGAATCACATTATTATGACAATGCTATTAAATGTTTATGTCTCTGTAGACTTTCAGACTGCAGTATAACAGAGGAAGGATACACTGCTCTGGCTGAAGCTCTGAAATCATCTCACTTGATAGAGCTGGATCTCAGAGGGAACGACCCTGGAGACTCAGGAGTGAAGCTGCTCACTGATGTGCAAAAGAGTCGACTGAGTCCAGAGTCCAGACTGACACTGAGGTGATTTTTCAATAAGCCAACACCATAACATTACACATAATTAAATACTGTGCCAAGAACTTTGGGTTGCACAGGTCAGTGCACTCTTAGTGTCAGGAAGGGCATCTGGTGTAAATACCATGTCAAATCAAATACTCAGACCTGGTGAAGTACTGTGACAACCCTGAACCCTAAACCTACAGAATAATACATTTTGAAATTGTTAAGACATAACTGTGTGTTTATTTATTTATTTTTTAAAAATAAACTAAAGCTGCCCTTCTCTATGGTCTATTAGTGCCACTCTGTTACTCTACTCTGGAAGCAGTATTGACTTGGCTGTTTTTTTTTCTTCAGTTTTTTGAAAGATGCTGCACAGGAGGCCTGTGAATGGCTAACGTCAGTCGTAGGTCAAAACCCTTTACTACTAAAAGTGCTGGATCTGAGCAGGAAGGAAACAGGGGACACAAAGATGAAGGAGCTCTCAGTCCTCCTGAAAGACTCTCACTGCAAATTTCAGAAAATTAAGTATGTATTCAAATATAATGCAGTTATAAATGTTTGCACAAATTTGATCACAGTTATAACTAGAGACAGTTCCTGGAGAAACTGTGCAGTAGATGCACTTAGATACATCGCTTTTCTTGGGCAAAACTGTGAAAATGGTCTAGAGTTCCTGAGATATGGGCATTTACCCCAAACATTCACAAACATGGGAATTTGGGGAACTCGTCAGTCCGATTCCTTGTATTATTAATAGCACACCATTTGGTACGATCTGCATTGAATGTCAAAGTTTTTAGGCTTAAAAAACAAATCTACTAATATTAATTAGAAACACTTTCTGGATAAAGTTGAAGTGAAGTTGAAGTATAACTCAGTAATCCCTCAGACGGTTCGTTAGATATGAGGTTAAATCTTGGCTGATGGCTGAGAGAGTGTGTATGTGTGTGTGAGAGAGGAAGGGGTGTGGTTTCAACCCAAACCGTTCATAGAGGAACGGCCCTCTATGAACAGCTCACTCACCCAGAAGTACACAAACTCAATAATGTAATATTTGCCAAAAAATCACTACAAGGTGGATCAGAGGGAACGACTGAGAGCACGACTTAATTTTCAAATCAATTCTTCTTGTTTTTTGATGATTGGCATCCAGTAAGTTACATTATCACTGAATTCTGCTCTGTTCCTTTAACACTTACTTAGTGAATGTAAATAACACAGATTTCTAAATCAATTAGAAATAGTAAGTATGTGCTCTAAAATGACTAAGTACAAAGGTACAAGTACTCAAAGGGTTCTGGATATCTGACAGAGGTACTGATGAACAGTATTTTAAACACAGTTGAATGCCGTGTACAAATATAAATTAATAAATCTAAATTAATAATTAATAAATAAACATATAATTCAAACAAACAAACCACACACACAGTCAGTGTCACATGTAAGTCACTCATTAACGGAAGCTTCTGTATCTGCCTGATCTTATGTGCGGTGGTACATGATTGACTCCTTTAAAAGAAGACAGTGTGTACACACACACACACACACACACACACTTCCTAAATTTTGACCTTATAATAAATAAAAGCCTATTCATTTTTTTTATATTTTCTGCATAATGAAGCGTATGCCTGTAGCTCTTTTAATGCATTATTCCATATTCAGGCTGAATAAGTGTAACCTGAGTGAGGAGAGCTGTTCAGCTTTAGCCGACGCTCTCAGATTAAAGTCCTGTAGTGTGAGAGAGCTGGAGCTGAGTAACAACAGTCTGCAGGATTCAGGAGTCTCTCAGCTTTCTGCTGCACTGAAGAATAAACAGTGTAAACTCACAACACTCAGGTGAAGGAACATCTGATCTTATGTATAATGCTTCAATAATTTTAGCCCCCTGGTGTAGGCGGGTTTAGTTTAATACAGAGATCTTCAAAACACAACATAACTCCCCCCCCCCCCCCCCCCCCAAGTCTGTGAACACCCAGCTTAGTGATTTCTTGATTCACTGTTTTCTACATTAAATCACATGTAGAATTAAAATTAATTAATTAATTAATAATGAATAAAAGTTTAAATGATGTTAGCTGGATTTTCACAGACTGGGTTACAATTATATGAATAAATGAAACACAACATGAATAAATTACATACAAATTATAAATTAGTAATCAATAAAGCAGTAATTAAAGTTGAATGTCTTAATCTTTTAATTTCCATGTCCAATAAGGAGAAACTGTCTGAAACAACATGAAATGTTTCATTTATATCTATATGAATTAACATAAACATTTGTATTCATGGTGTTAAATGTTATATTCCATAGTAAGTGTCACATTGTTGTAGTTATAACATAACTGTTAAAGACATTAATAAAAACACTACATTGTTATTTAATAAATAATAATAATCCTGTTGATTGTTCTCCCTCTGTGCTGGTGCAGACTGTGTGAGTGCCGTGTAACAGCTGAAGGCTGCGCTGCTTTAACTACAGCTCTGGGAGAAAATCCCTCACACCTCATAGAGCTGGATCTGAGCGGGAATAACGCAGGAGACTCGGGGATAAAGCAGATCTCTAATCTACTACAGAATTCACACTGCGTCCTGGAAACACTCAGGTATGTGTTTATTATTTCTTAACACATGACGGTATCATTAAATACTTTTTTCATTCAATACTTTTTAAATCATTTTTTAAGTAGTACATGGTACAGTATGTATTTGTATAAAATGTACGCAGATAAATGTCTTTTGTGTTCCCTATCTGGAATATTCTAAAAGTAAAGTGCAATATTTATATATATATATATATATATATATATATATTTCAGAGTAAGTGACAATAATATAAGAGAGGAAGGATACACTGCTCTGGCTGAAGCTCTGAAATCACCTCACCTGATAGAGCTGGATCTCAGAGGGAACGACCCTGGAGACTCAGGAGTGAAGCTGCTCACTGATTTACTACACGATCCAGACTGTACACTCAACACACTGAGGTGATCAGCTATTGAAATAATTTCTTGAATCATTTATAATACACATATCAGGACGTGACATGTTCTGTTCTATCTTATTGTCATATTGTATTAAGTTTTATTTTCATTTCTTTGTCCTAAAAGCTGTAAACTGTAAAACTATTTTAACGCTACATTTTAAAGTTTAGTTTATCTCCGTTGTCAGGAAAATTTAGGAAACAGTGTTTGGAACTAGCGAGACCTGTCTTGTGCCAAGTCCAGCCAATGTGTTTCTATATTTTAGTTAGCAGGAATGTAATTAATAGAGGGTTAAGTTTAAATTTAGGTATAAACCTAATTTCAGCAATAGTTTGAGCCATAAAAAGAAAATCTGAAAATAAGAGCATGTAAAATTGGTCTTATTTACCCAAAGATTTGAAGACACTGTGTTTTAAAACACACGAAAGCTTCTCAGTAAACTTTCTTCAATAAACATGTGTCCTGATCTAAAATGTGAGTTTTTATAGTAAATCTTCTTCCTTTCTCTCTCTGCAGGTTGTTAAAGACTGATGCTGCACAGGAAGGTAATGATTTCCTTTCTGGAGTTCTGGGTGAGAACCCCTTACTGCAGAGAGAACTCAATGTGAGTGAGAAAATCCACGGAGACTCAGAGGTGAAGCAGCTCTCTGCTCTACTGGAGGATTCACACTGCAGAGCGCAGATACTCAGGTCACTGATTATTATTCATTATTACATTACAGTTACATTAATACACTGTAGTTTATATAATATTATAACTGGGATTAATGTTGAACTGTGTGTTACTTATATTTTACATCTCCTCTCTGTGTATTCAGGGTAAATAAGGTCAGTATGACGGCTGCAGGTTGGGCTGCTCTGAGATCAGCTCTGTGTTTAAACCCGTCACACCTGAGAGAGCTGGAGCTGAGTGAGAATACACTGGGAGGATCAGGAGTGAAGGAGCTCTGTGATGTGCTGAAGAACCGACAGATCAAACTCAGGAGACTGCGGTAAAGACATTCATTATACTAACAGAAACAAGGACAGAAAGAAGAACTTAGAATGTAGTCAGAATAGACTGTGTTAATCTCTCTCTCTCTCTCTCTCTGTCTCTCTCTCTCTCTCTCTCTGTCTCTCTCTCTCTGTCTCTGTCTGTCTCTCTCTCTCTCTCTCTCTCTCTCTCTCTGTCTCTCTCTCTCTCTCTGTCTGTCTCTGTCTGTCTCTCTCTCTGTCTGTCTCTCTCTCTCTCTCTCTCTGTCGCTCTCTCTCTCTCTCTCTCTCTCTGGTGCATGCTGGGAGGTGGTGTGGGAGCAGCGTGTGGAGTGTGAGAGCGGTGCGTGGGGTGTCAGAGCGACTGTTTAAACTCTTTTTTTCCTTTCTTTTGTTTCTCTTGTCTTTTGGTGGGACACATTATACTATAAGGGGGGGGTTAAAAAAAATAAAAATAATAAATAAATAAAATTAACAAAAAAAGAAAAAAATATATATACATAAACAAAAAAAAACGGGAAAAAAAAGGGAGAAATCCTATATATAAATAGTATATAGATTAATACTGAGCGAGCCCCTGTGTGTGGGGTGAGATGGCGGCGGGGCCGAGTGCCGGCGCCCAGCCGCTCTCCGACACGGCGCGCGCTGTGAGGCGAGTCCCGAGGTCACGGTGGAGCAGGTCCTGGTGGCCGCGGGCGAGCGAGTGGGATTCGCTAATATAATGTCGGCGTCGCGGATGAACAAGGCCGTAGTCGTGTTTCTGAAAGAAAAACATCTCGCGGACCAACTGATAGAACACGGAGTGTCGGTAAGTGGAAGTTTCTTTCCCTTCACACCGCTGGCCTCCGCCGCGAGCGCCGTGACGATATCAAATGTACCGCCGTTCATAGCGAACGCGGATATCGAGCGCGAGCTCTCCCGCTTCGGGAAGTTAGCGAGCGGCATCAAAACGGTGCCGTTAAACTGCAGACACCCGGAGCTGAGGCACGTCATGTGGTTCAGGCGGCGCGTGCTGATGTTCCTGAAGGAACCCAGTCTAGAGATTTCCTTCAGAGTCGCGCACGAGGGGAAATCGTACATGTTGTACGCGAGCACCGGGAACATGAGGTGTTTTGAGTGTGGAGACATAGGACACAAAAGGGTGCTCTGTCCACACAGGACACAGGACAGTGCAGAGGCAGGACCGAGCGGTGTGTGTGTGCGGGAGGAGAGGGCAGCACAGTCCGGGGCTAGTGCAGGGGGCGTGGCCACTGCTCGAGCTGCTGCTGCTGCTGCAGAGTGTGTTACTGAGACAGGGGGGGTCAGTCAGGGTGAACATGTGTGTGTAACTGAGAGCAGTGCTGGGGTCAGTGGTGTGGAGGGGCAGACAGGGGGGGACAGTCAGGGTGAACATGTGTGTGGAACTGAGAGCAGTGCTGGGGTCAGTAGTGTGGAGGGGCAGACAGGGGGGGTCAGTCAGACTCCAAGAGTGGAGCACAGTGTAGATGAGGACGGTGTTGAGATGGAAACTCAGAGCAGTGATGTGATGGAGGGGAATGAAGGTAGAGCCGCACTGGTGGAGAGTAAGAATGTAACAACAGAGAAAAATGGTGTGGAAACAGAAGAAACGGGTTCAGTAGTAAGTAATACGGATAATAAAAGGAAAAAAAGAAATAATAGCAATGTAAAAAAAACCGAAATAAACACAACTAAAGAAGATGCAGATAGAACTCTGGAAAAGCCTGACAGTAAGAAAAACAATGAAAAAATGCTTCAAGAGAAGCCCAGAAGTGCCACAGAAGAAGCGAGCATGGACGGTGAACCTGATTTGGAACTAACAGACATAGACATGGACGATGAGGATGATGAAGACAATGAGTCTGGAGAAGAAAAGGCAGAGAACAATGCTACTGCAAAGAAGAGAAAGAAGAACAGCATAACCACTGAAATGTACACGTTAGAAGAAATCAATAACTTTCTTGACACAACATATCGAGACTCTATAGAAGTATCTGACTACTTCTCAGATACAGACAAATTTCTGGTCTCAATAGAAAAAGTACAAAAAACCACCACTTTAGCACAACTAAGCAAAAAAAAGAGGTTCCGCCTGGCGAAAATGGCAACAAAGCTACGAAAAGAGAAAAAGGAAAGACTCTTAGAAAAAAACTCAAAAAATGAGTAAGCCACATCACATGGGTGTTTCTTTTCTGTCTACAGCTGTCTTCACATGCTTTTTTTCCCTCTTACCTCTCTTCTACATGGAAAAGTTAAGAGTAGGAACATTAAACATTAATGGGGGCAGAGATAGAAAAAGACAGGCTGTAGTCATACAACTCATTAAGCAGAAAAATATAGATGTTGTTTTTCTACAAGAAACACATAGTGACAAAGACAACATGATAGAATGGGGGATGAAGTGGGAAGACCCAATCTACTGTAGTCACGGGACAAATCTCAGTGCAGGGGTAGCAATATTAATTTCGAAAAGAGTAAAAGCAAACGTTACTGAAGGCATTGAGGTAGAACAAGGCCGTGTGCTCATGATAAAAGCAGAAATCGGAGGGCTTAATTTCTTATTTGTAAATGTTTATGCCTCAAATAAAGGAAGTGAGAGGGTGAAAACATTTTATAAAATAAGAGACAAAATCACACAACATGGTAGTAACCACACTGTAGTCATGGGTGGAGACTGGAACTGCACCTTAGATTTTACAGCAGATAGAAATACAGAGGAACCACATTTTCAATCTGCTGAGGTTTTAAATGACATAGTCAAAACATGTGGACTTATAGATCCCTGGAGAGAAAAGAACCAGGGAATAAAACAATACACATGGATTAAAACCACCGACACAAGAATAAGTGCTGCAAGGCTGGACAGATTTTACATCACAAAAACGGACAGAAATAAAATTCTGAAAAGTTCCATTCACCCCAGTGGGTTTTCAGATCACCACATGGTTACAATAGATTTTATGTTGTCTAACAAAACAAAACCTCGTTTTTACTGGTGTCTTAACTTAAAACTGCTCCAAGATCAGCATTTCTGTTTTAAATTTTTAATCTTTTGGGAAGAATGGAGAAGAAGGAAAGGGGATTTCGCATCCTTAGGCACATGGTGGGAGGTGGGGAAAGCACAAATTAAAACTTTTTGCCAGCAATATACAGCACACACAAATGCAATTAAAAAAGGGGCCGTTGAAGAATTAGAGAGGGAGATACGAGCCCTAGAGAATGCAATACTGGAGAAAAACGAAAAGGAAAAAAGGAACTCCCTAGAAACAAAAAAGAAGGCACTAAGCTCTTGTCTACACGAGCAGGCCAAAGGAGCCCTTATAAAATCACAAATCTCCAACATCAAAGACATTGATGCCCCAACCACCTACTTCTTCAACCTAGAACGAAAAACCCAAAGACAAAACCAAATGCTGTACCTAAAACGTCCTGATGGCAGCACAACTACATCTGGTGAAGAAATGAGAGTAATTGCAGTGGAATATTACAAGAACCTATACCACGAGGAGCCTACTGACCCGAAACACAGAGAGGAAATAACAAAGGAACTACCAAAGCTAACAGAAGATCAAAAGGAAGCGTTAGACACGGACATTGAGCTACAGGAACTAACCACTGCAGTACAGCAGCTATCCACTGGACGAGCACCGGGCATTGATGGACTCCCAGCCGAATTTTATAAACAGTTCTGGGAAACGTTGGGAGCAGATTTACACGAGGTTTTTAACTGGTCCATAAACAATGGAAAACTACCTACAAGCTGCACACGGGCGGTTCTATCTCTGCTCCCAAAAAAGGGGGACTTGGGCGTTTTAAAGAACTGGAGACCTGTTGCTCTTTTATGTACAGACTATAAAATATTATCGAAGGTTTTATCAAACAGACTAAAAGAATATATAAGTGGAATAATACACACAAGTCAAACTTATTGCGTACCTGGACGCACAATAATGGACAATATTTTTACTGTACGTGATATGATAGACTTGTGTAAAATGAATTCTTATGACATGGGGTTTTTATCTATAGACCAAGAAAAAGCCTTTGATAGAGTGGACCACACCTATCTTTTTAATACATTAAATGCTTTTGGGATGGGAACGAAGTTTATAGCATGGATCAAACTTTTATACGCAGATGCTTGTGTCATGCTTAAAGTTGGAGGAGGACTTAGCTGTCCCTTTAAAATACAACGAGGGATCAGACAAGGGTGTCCACTGTCAGGGCAACTATACAGCCTGGCGATTGAACCGTTTCTATATCAGCTAAGGAAAAACATGAGTGGGTTATTAGAGTGTGGCATTCCAAACAAAGTAGTGGCATCGGCTTACGCAGATGACATACTGGTTTTTATCACTAAGCAGGAGGACATTCATGCCCTCTCCAATAGTCTAAGAATGTACCAGGCTGCATCCTCTGCACGTGTTAACTGGGGCAAATGCGAAAGCTTTATTGCAGGTCAGTGGGAAGGAAAGCAAGTTCCCAAACTTCCAGAAAAAATGCAATGGGGAAGAACAGGTATTAAATACCTGGGAGTCTACCTAGGGGAGGAAGATTACTTGCGAAAAAACTGGGAGGGCTTGGTGGAGAAGGTAAGTGCAAAGTTGTCAAAATGGACCTGGGTCCTGCCCCAGCTGTCCTATAGGGGGAGAGTACTGGTCGCCAACAATTTGGTTGCCTCGACGCTGTGGCATAAGTTCACAGCCCTAGAACCACCAGAAACAACAGTCGGAGAGATTCAAAGAAGGATAGTGGACTTCTTCTGGAACGGGCAGCACTGGACACGGGCACCAGTTCTCTACCTGCCAATACAGGAGGGGGGCCAGGGCTTGATCGACCTACCAAGCCGAATAAAAACCTTCCGTCTTCAGACCGCACAAAGGCTGCTCTACGAAAATGAGGCAACATGGACTCACACAGCATGCCTTCTACTTCACAAAATCGAAGATTTAAAGTACGACAGACATTTATTCATAATGGACTTAAATGAAATCAATACATCAACAACAACAAAGTTTTACCAGACAGTTTTAAAGGCGTGGTCCTCACTCCTGAGAATCAGCAGAACGGGAGACCAACCATGCCTCAGCGTAGACCAAGAACCCCTGTTTAGTAACCCACTGATACCAGCAAAAATCCTGACATCAAGGAACCTACAACAGCGTCTTCAAAAAGCTGGAATTACAAAGCTTGGGGACTTGAGGAATGGTAAAGCATGGAAAACTCCAACCACACTTGGGGAGGAGACAAAAATCCAGTCCCATCGATTGCTGCAGGGAATATTGAGAGAGGTGATTCTAGCGCTGCCTCCGGAGTTTAAGGAGGCTTTAGAACAGGACTCTGGAGAGGACTGGCAACCTTTCCCCCCTCTCTCCATCCTTGCAGCAGCAAAGCAACCAGAAACCGACGGAGGAATACTATCCTTCAGGATACCTCAACTGACGGACTTTAAAAACGCCACCAAGAGTGCCTTATACACAGTCAGTGTGAAGGTGTCCCATCAGAACTCTCTGGCCGGGGTGAAGGAGTCGAGGTGGTCGGATTTGCTGGCACCGGGCTCTTCCCCACGAGGTAGCTGGAGGTCCCTGTACAAACCCCCTGTAGAGAAGCGCACAGCTGATCTGCAGTGGAGAATCGTGCACGGGGCCGTGGCCACAAACAGACACATAGCACATATCGACTCCACCGTAGCCACAACATGTCCCTTCTGTGGGAGGGAGGAAACCTTAGACCACCTCTTTTTAAGGTGTGAGAGACTAAGGCCAATGTTTAACACGCTGAGAGGATGGACAGCAAGTTTCGATCAAACCCTAACAGAAAGCCTGTACATTCTTGGCCCGAAATACTCGGCTGCAGACAAGGAAAGAATTTGCATCACGAATTTTCTAATTGGCAAAGCAAAACTTGCCACATGGCTTACAAGAAAAAACAAAATTAAAAATGATGGCACACTGAACCCAGAGCTCATGCTTAAAACTCTTGTAAAAACCAGACTAAAGATTGAATTTGCATATGCAACAATGACAGACAAGCTGCAGGACTTCTGTAAAGTTTGGGGACAGGGGAGAAATTTATGCTGTGTGGAAAACGATCTGTTAATTTTAACCTCTTAACAGAAGTTTTATGACAACATACACAGTATACAGAGCTACAAAGGCATCTTATTTTACCCCTTTTAGTTACCTATTTATTGACCTATTTTATTTATTTATTAATCATTTCCTGTCTTATAGGTGTTTTTATGTTATGTACCATTACGAAATCAAACCATCATAGATTCTATCTTGTGACTATTTATTTATTTATTGACGTTTTTATCCACTATAACTTCTTTTATCTAACTCAGCATACTCATGTGAAAATGTAAAACTTTTATTATATGGATGTGTATGTGTGTGTATGTATGCATGTATTTGTGTTTGTGCATATGTATGTATACATATGTGTGTATGTATACATATAGATGTACATGTATATGTGTGTATGTGCATATATGTATTTATGTATGTGCATGTATGTGTGTGTGTGAGTATATATATGCTGCTTATCTATCTAAATATCTAAATAACTACGGCAATTTCACTTAATTCTTGCACGTTTCCAAATAAGATAGAAATGTTATGAATGGTTCAAAATTAAAGACACCCAAAAGTCTCTCTCTCTGTCTCTGTCTCTCTCTCTCTCTCTCTCTCTGTCTCTCTCTCTCTCTCTGTCTCTCTGTCTCTCTCTCTCTCTGTCTCTCTCTCTCTCTGTCTCTCTCTCTCTCTCTCTGTCTCTCTCTCTCTCTGTCTCTCTCTCTCTGTCTCTCTCTCTCTCTCTCTCTCTCTCTGTCTCTGTCTCTCTCTCCGTCTCTCTCTCTCTCTCTCTCTGTCTCTCTCTCTCTCTGCAGGTTGTGTAAGTGCAGTCTATCTGAGGGAGGTTGTGCTGATGTTGTATCAGCTCTGTGTTTAAACCCCTCACACCTCCAGGATCTGGACCTGAGTGACAATAAGATTGGAGACAGAGGAGTGAAGCAGCTCTCTGATCTACTGCAGAACACAAACTGCACTCTGGAGAAACTCAGGTATTATTACTTTTAATCTGAAAAAAATATTTTAAAAAATTGAATGAAGGCTTTTACAAAATGAAATGTTTTTAAATTTATAATAGATAAAATATATTTTTAATTTTATCTGCTATGATTTTTCTTTATGATTAAGTCAAATAAACTATCAAAACGTTTAGCCAAGTTATTTTGTCATAAACATTGACCAGTGTAGCACAATGTTTTTAATTATTTATTTACTGTTCATTAATCTTAATATATAAAGCTCATGTGTGATGTGCCAGTTTAAATAAGTACTTATTGTCTCCTGCAGTCTGTACTGTAATTCCTGTTCATCTCAAACCCCTCAGTGATGCTCTACTGTCACGGTCATGTCTCTGTCTCAGCAGGTGATGAGATTATTATCATTTTCTTTCAGACTAAAAGACTGCAGTCTCACAGAAGGACAATGTACTGAACTGACTAAAGCTCTGGAATCAAACTCCTCATCACATCTGATGGAGCTGGACCTCAGAGGGAACTACAGAGTGTCAGGATGGAATTTTTTGAGTTATTTCTGGGGCAATTCAAAGTCTAAATTATTTGTGAGGTGAGATATTACTGTATATGATATTATTTATTTGTATATAAAAATATGGATTACTAAGAGGATGTCTCTAATAGTTCAGTATTAGTTTTGGCATCCGTCTGAACTCAGAGCTCTGATATCAGTGTCATATGGACTGTTCTCTATGAAGGATCTTGGACAATCCTGAAGCAGAAGCGGCCTGTGATTATCTGAAGGAAGTTCTGGGTACAAACCCCTTACTGCAGACAGAACTGGATCTGAGTGGGAAAATATCTGGAGACTCAGGAGTGAAGCAGCTCTCTGCTCTACTGAAGGAACCACACTGTAGAACTGAGACACTCAGGTATGTAGTCTGACTCCCTCACCTGGTGCTACTGATTGTGTGCACATTAACTCTTTAAAGAGATTAGTGTGGTGTACACACACTGTTTAACACAATCAGTACTGCTGTAGAGTCGACTGTTTAATTCTCTCAGGCTGGTTGATCTTGTGTGTGTTTAAAGATCTGTGTCTCAGCTGTGTTCTCTGTGTGCAGGCTGAGTAAGAGCGGTATTACAGAGAGAGGCTGTACTGATCTCACATCAGCTCTTACTGCAAACCCTACACACCTGACACAGCTGGACCTGAGTGAGAACACCCTGGGAAATGCAGGAGTGAGACAGATCTCTACTCTACTGAAGAGTTCATCCTGCAGACTCCAGAAACTTGTGTGAGTGTATATACTGTAAATATATACACTGCATTATCAGATACTAGAGATGTGTAGCGTGTTTGTAGTAGGTAGGATCTGGTCATGTAGCGACTCAGAGTACCTTTGTGGTGGTCTTGAGGTAGGGTGGTGGGTTTTAAACATTCTTTTCTTTCTCCAGACTATCAGACTGCAGTATAAGAGACGACGGATATGTTTCTCTGGTTAAAGCTCTGAATTTAAACACCTCCTCACACCTGATGGAGCTGGACCTCAGAGGGAACGACCCGGGAACATCAGGACTGAAGGAGCTCAGGGCTTTAATGAGAAATCCAGACTGTAGCGTGAAGACATGGAGGTGAGTGCTGTCCCTCAGGACATGTGAAATCCAGCCTCAGGTCTGAGGAATTAGTGAAGCTGTGTGTTTACAGGTCAGGAAGAGAGTCGAGGCAGAGTGAGAGTGTACACGGCTCTTTATTAAAGTGGACTTTTAACATTATAAACACAAACACTAAATACAAACAGGAACATGGAGACTATTACTAGAGCTAGGAGTTAAAGCTAATGCTAACAAATTAAATAAACAGTGGAGACAACAGTGAACTAAAGTGAAGATAAGAGCAGCAAAACCAAACACAGTGACATTAACAGGGAGAACAACAACAACAACAACAACACACACACACACACACACACACACACACACACACACACACACACACACACACACACGCGCGCAAGAACAGACCTGAAACACTTTAAACAGACAAACTAATAAAACTCAACAAGATGCAGGTGAAGACCGTCAGGATCATGTGAGAGGTGAAGTGCATGATGGGAACTGAAGTCTGGGACAAATTTAAATTTAAGAGTCTTAAAGAATGTGAAAGTCAACAACACAAAAAACAGAAGGATCATGATAATAGTGAACTGGTGTACATTTAGAATATTTTAATCCTATTTTTATAATAATGGAATTAGAAGAAAAAGAAAGAGACTTTTACAGTAATAATATATATATATACATGCTGAAGTACGAGCACTAATGCTTAGGGCCAGTTTTTGACCATGAACGAAACAATCACTATAAATGTAGCGCTGCATTACAGTAAATATTATAAGTGTCAGTGTTTATCTGTTCTTTCTCTCTCCAGGTTGTTGAAAAGTCCTGATGCACAGAGAGCTTGTGATGATCTGACTGGTGTTCTGGGTATAAACCCCACACTGCAGACGGATCTGAATCTGAGCGGGAAAATAGACGGAGACTCAGGAGTAGAGCGACTCTGTGTTTTACTGAAGGATCTACTGAAGGATCCACACTGCAGACCTGAAACACTTCAGTAAGAACTATTATTCTGTATTCTTCTGGAAACTTCCATTACTAATGTAAATGTTGAATGGTTTGTTTTCAGGTCTGATTGGTGGAGTTTCTGTGCTTTTAGTACTAGTGAGGAGTTTAAAGAGAACAGGCTGTATGTAGAGAACTGATTTCAGATTAAATCACCAAAGCACTTCAATACACACAGAACACAGACAGTGGAATATTAATGGGAGATTCTCTACCCATAAACCCAGAGTTAAGTGTGCTGAATTGTTCTTTCAGACTCAGTGAGTGTAATCTGACAGAGAGAGGATGTTCAGCTCTGCTCACAGCTCTCAGATCAGAATCCTCCACCCTGAGGGAGCTGAATCTGAGTAAGAACAGGATTCAGGATTCAGGAGTGAAGCTGCTCTCTGAAGAACTGAAGAATAAACACTGGAAACTGCAGACTGTCAGGTAACGGCTAATACACACCTCAGTCATAACAAAAATGCTCTGATGGAACTCTGTAATACAGTATGTTGTGTCTTCATGTCCACGTGTTGTGATATGATGTGTTTGTGTTTGTCATTGAAAACTCAGCTGATCTGTAAAATACTTTAGGAATGCACACAGCAATATTTTCAAAAATTATAATTACTTTGACGCAATGACATTTGGGTGTTTTTTTAACAAATTAATAATGACTGAAGTGTGCATTTTTAGATTCCTCAAGATGCATTTGTAAATGAATCCTCACTCGTACTGCTGATGCTATTTTTGTGCTGTTGGTATTAAGAATGTACTCGCCTGTGCAACCCCCAAGAGTTAGCTCATGTCAAGTCCCTGATTGGGAATCAAACCTGGGTGACGGCAGTAAGAGTGCTGAATGCTAGCCAGCTGTCCACCAGGGAATATACTTGAAGTTCTATTTTGAATAAATAGAAATGTTTTTTTTTTTTTTGTTTGTTTTTTTAGCTATTTCTATTGTATAATTTCTTGCTATTATATGAGCAAAATCCATGGATATATCCTTATATAAAATGATGTGGTGTTTGCATATTTACATTTAGTCATTTGGCAGACACGCTTATCCAGAGCAACTTACATTTTTATCTCATTGCTCAAGGGCCCAACTGTGGCAACTTGGTGGACATGGGATTTGAACCTGGGACCTTCTGAACAGTAGACCAATGCCTTAACCACTGAGCTACCGCTGATCCCATACAACCCATCCACATTGTCCTTTAAATCATCTCTAGATTACCTAAAGTATTTAATTCATTGTAAATGCTACGGTATGTGTCACAGAAGCTTTTGCTAGAAACATTATTCAGTGTTTGCCAAAATCTGGTTTTGCTTTAGGATGTTGGGTTGAATTTGTAGAAGTGTAACCTGCTGAAATAGGGGCCAACTGCACTAGACATCTGTTACTTAGAAAACCATTCAATTAAGAAATAAATATTTTGTTGTTTTAAGGCGGTATTTTTAGGGGGTTGTCCAGTCTACAGTATGTCATCTATGTCTATGTCAAGATCATTTCAGTTAACCTAATTGGCTTAATTAACTTTATTGGCATTAAACAACGTAATAACACTGTTGGTCTGGTGCTGTGTTTTAAGCAACAACACAACCTAATTACAGCATACACCATATAAGTACAGAATAACGGTGATGGAAATTTTTGCATCTTTTTTCCCTGATTAGTCTGCGATATTAAAGGAGTCTCCAGTGTCAGAAACTTTAAGTTGTGTCAGATATTAAGACTCTGTAAAATCCTAAAAATAATGTGTTTGTATTTTTGTGTAGACTTTCAGACTGCAGTATAAGAGAGGAAGGATACACTGCTCTGGCTGAAGCTCTGAAATCATCTCACCTGATAGAGCTGGATCTCAGAGGGAACGACCCTGGAGACTCAGGAGTGAAGCTGCTCACTGATTTACTACACGATCCAGACTGTACACTCAACACACTGAGGTGATCAGCTATTGAAATAATTTCTTGAATCATTTATAATACACATATCAGGACGTGACATGTTCTGTTCTATCTTATTGTCATATTGTATTAAGTTTTATTTTCATTTCTTTGTCCTAAAAGCTGTAAACTGTAAAACTATTTTAACGCTACATTTTAAAGTTTAGTTTATCTCCGTTGTCAGGAAAATTTAGGAAACAGTGTTTGGAACTAGCGAGACCTGTCTTGTGCCAAGTCCAGCCAATGTGTTTCTATATTTTAGTTAGCAGGAATGTAATTAATAGAGGGTTAAGTTTAAATTTAGGTATAAACCTAATTTCAGCAATAGTTTGAGCCATAAAAAGAAAATCTGAAAATAAGAGCATGTAAAATTGGTCTTATTTACCCAAAGATTTGAAGACACTGTGTTTTAAAACACACGAAAGCTTCTCAGTAAACTTTCTTCAATAAACATGTGTCCTGATCTAAAATGTGAGTTTTTATAGTAAATCTTCTTCCTTTCTCTCTCTGCAGGTTGTTAAAGACTGATGCTGCACAGGAAGGTTATGATTTCCTTTCTGGAGTTCTGGGTGAGAACCCCTTACTGCAGAGAGAACTCAATGTGAGTGAGAAAATCCACGGAGACTCAGAGGTGAAGCAGCTCTCTGCTCTACTGGAGGATTCACATTGCAGAGCGCAGATACTCAGGTCACTGATTATTATTCATTATTACATTACAGTTACATTAATACACTGTAGTTTATATAATATTATAACTGGGATTAATGTTGAACTGTGTGTTACTTATATTTTACATCTCCTCTCTGTGTATTCAGGGTAAATAAGGTCAGTATGACGGCTGCAGGTTGGGCTGCTCTGAGATCAGCTCTGTGTTTAAACCCGTCACACCTGAGAGAGCTGGAGCTGAGTGAGAATACACTGGGAGGATCAGGAGTGAAGGAGCTCTGTGATGTGCTGAAGAACCGACAGATCAAACTCAGGAGACTGCGGTAAAGACATTCATTATACTAACAGAAACAAGGACAGAAAGAGCAGAGGACATTAGGAAGAGCTTAAGAAGATAGTCAGAGTAGATTTTCCAACATGTGTAATCTTGCGCTCTCTGTCTCTGTCTCTCTCTCTCTCTCTCTCTCTCTCTCTCTCTGTCTCTCTCTCTCTCTCTCTCTCTGTCTCTCTGTCTCTCTCTCTCTCTCTCTCTCTCTCTGTCTCTCTCTCTCTCTCTGTCTCTGTCTCTCTCTTTCTCTCTCTCTCTCTCTCTGTCTCTCTCTCTCTGTCTCTCTGTCTCTCTCTCTCTCTCTCTCTCTCTCTGTCTCTCTCTCTCTCTCTCTCTCTCTCTCTCTCTCTCTCTGTCTCTCTCTTTCTCTCTCTCTCTCTCTCTCTGGTGCATGCTGGGAGGTGGTGTGAGAGCAGCGTGTGGAGCGTGGTGTGAGAGCGGATGAGCGTTTTCCAACTTGTTTGGAAACTTTCTTTCTAACACTTTTGAGCTTTTTTTTTTTTTTTTTTTTTTTTTCCTTTCAAAAAAGCACAAAAAATCATATTTTAAACATATTAAACATCTATAAACAGCCGCGCACACGGTGTTATTAGTTTAACCCGCTGGTGTGTGGGGCTGTTGATCTCGTGGCGGGGTGCAGGGATGGCGGCTCACCCGAGCGGTGCAGCCCGTCCTCTCTCACTCCGTCACGGGGTGCGCTGCGAGGTGAGCGCCGTGGTGTCGGTGGAGCAGGTGTTGTTGGCCGTTGGGGAGTGTATCGGGTGTGAGAGCATCGTGTCCGCGTCGCGGATGAACAAGGCCGTGGTGGTGTTCGTTAAGGAGAGGGAGCTCGTGCATCAGCTGATTGAAAACGGAATAAAGGTAAGTGGAGAACTTTATTCCGTTACTCCGCTGGGTGCCACAACAATGAAGGTCACCGTGTCGAACATTCCCCCTTTTATCCCCGATGAGGATATAGAGAGGGAACTGTCTCGATTCGGTAAGATAGTGAGCAGTATGAGAGTGGTGTCTCTAAACTGTAAAAACCCCGCGCTGAGGCACGTCGTCTCCTTCAGGCGTACAGTGCTCATGTTCCTGACTGAGTCCACTCTGGACATCTCATTCAGAGTCACTCATGAGGGAAAGTCATACATGCTGTACGCCAGCACTGGGAGCATGAGGTGCTTCGAATGTGGGGACATCGGGCACAAAAAGTTCAGCTGCCCACATAGAGCACAGGTCAGGGAGGAGGCGGGGCCCAGTGGGGTCAGGGCAGTGGTGCAGGATGGGGAGAGCTCCAGTGTGGAGCAGACTGGTGGTGTAGTGGTGCAGGATGATGGTGTAATGGAGCAGGATGGAGGTAAAGTGGTGCAGGATGGTGGTCTAATGGAGCAGGATGGTGGTTTAATGGAGCAGGATGGTGGCGTAGTGGTGCAGGATAGTGGTGTAGTGGGGCAGGATGGAGTGAGCTCCAGCATGGAACTCACAGGTGGTGCAGTGGCATTGGATGGAGCGAGCTCCAGTGCGGAGCAGTCAGGTGCTGCAGAGGGGCAGGATGGGGGCCAACCCACTGCAGAAAGCAATGTGACGACTGATGGTGAGCGGATAGAAGCGTCAACAGGTAATGAACAGGTTACAGTGAGAAAAAAACGTGGGAAGCTAAACGAAGGGTCATACAAGGAAAAAAGAGCTAGTGAATGTGGAGAGGTGGAGAGGGCTGGAGAGCCCAGAGCAAAAAGAATCACGCGGAACGCACAGAAAGATCTCGTTTCAGCAGGGGGCTCAGACATTGTAAAAGAACCAGTCTTATTGGGGGGGTTAATTAGCATGGGTGGGGTAGGTAGTGCGGAAGAAATATCACTCCCAGAGCAAGATGAAGACTTAATGGATGAGGATTATGAAGAAGACCGATTTTCGGATATATCAGATATCAGTGTATCACGTTTTGGGGGAGATCAGCAGCTCTATACACTGGATAATATAAATGAATATTTGAGGAAAACATATAAAAAACCCATTAACATTGAAGAACATTTCACAGATGTTAAAAAATTTATAGCATCGGTAGCACACTTACAGCGCAACACAAGCTATGATCTACTGAGTAAAAAAAAGAGATGGCGCTTAAAAGATCATATAACAAAATGGCGGCGGTCACGTGTAAAACACAAATAAATACATCACACTGGGTCTTCTCTGTTCTCTTTAAGGCACTTTACATTGTTTTTTCCTCCCTCTTTTTTATTTTTGCTTTATCTTTTCTGATGGATATTTTAAAAATAGCATCCTTAAACATGAATGGTGGCAGAGATAAGAGAAAAAGAGCAGTAGCAGGAGACTTTTTAATGCAAAAGAACATTGATGTGGTCTTCCTACAGGAGACACACAGTGACCAAGCCAACGAGACTGAGTGGGCCATGTGGTGGGAAGGGAAACTTTTCCAAAGTCATGGTTCCAACGTCAGTGCTGGTGTGGCGATACTTTTTAATAAAGCAGTGGGCATGAGCAAGGTCGAAACCACAGAAATAGTGAAAGGTCGAGTTTTAATGGTGAAAGCAGAAATAAAAAAGAAAAGTTTTACTTTTTTTAATGTGTACGCCCCTAACAATGGCTGTGAGAGAGCTCTACTTTTTAACAGAATAAAAAATATAATACAGCGAGATGGAAATAAATCCATAATAGTAATGGGAGGGGACTGGAATTGCACAGTAGACTTCACCTTAGACCGAAACGGTGAGGAACCACACCCAAAGTCTGCTGAGGTGCTCAAAGAGCTCATTAGACAGAGCAGTCTGGTCGATGTGTGGAGGGATAAGAATCCAAACACTAGACAATATACATGGGTTAAGTCTAATAATACAACGATTACTGCAGCAAGACTGGACAGGTTTTATATCCCCAAATCCGAGAGAAACAATCTCTCCAAAGCAATCATCTCCCCCACTGGGTTTTCTGACCATCACTTGATAAGTATTGAGATAACAATACCAAATACAAAGAGGCAGAGCTCATACTGGCGTTTTAACACAAAACTTTTACAGGATGAGATTTTTTATAAAAATTGTAAAATTTTATGGAACGAATGGAAAGACAGAAAAGGGGATTTTAGTAGTTTGGTTTCTTGGTGGGAGGTGGGAAAAAATCAAATAAAAAACTACTGCAAGATGTACACCGAGCACATATCAGACACCTTCAAAACCACCATAAAAGAACTTGAAGCAGAAATTATCCAAACAGAAGCTAAAATGGTGAACAAGAACGACATCAGATTGGGCTGTGTCCTGGAGAAAAAAAGAAAAGCTCTGAGCTCCTTCCTCCATGAACAAGCCAAAACAGCTCTGGTCAGACACCGTATCTCCTGCATCAAGGACATGGACGCTCCCAGTGCCTTCTTTTTCAACCTGTCTAGGTCAACAAAACCACAAAATCAGATGGTGTACCTGACACGAGCAGATGGAACTATAACAACTGATCCAAGCGAGATGAGGAGAGCAGCCACAGACTTTTACACCCAGCTCTACAGTGCAGAACCCTGTGACCCATCTTGCAGAGAGGAACTTTTCAGGGAACTACCAAAATTGTCCCTGGAGCAAAGCACTACGCTAGACGCAGAACTCGAGTTGCAGGAACTAACTGACGCTGTGCAGCAGCTCGCAACAGGACGCTCACCAGGAATAGACGGACTGCCGAGCGAATTTTACAAACATTTTTGGAGTATAATAGGAGCTGATTTTTATGATGTTTTTAAATGTGCTTTTAACAGCGGGAAGCTACCAGTGAGCTGCACAAGGGCGGTCCTGTCACTGATCCCAAAAAAAGGAGACTTGGGGCAACTGAAAAACTGGAGACCAGTGTCACTACTATGCAGCGACTACAAAATACTTTCAAAGTGTCTTGCAAACAGATTGAAACAGTGCCTGCACTCAGTAGTTCACAACAGCCAGACCTACTGCATACCTCACCGGACCATTACTGACAATCTGTTTTTAATGAGAGACTTAATTGACTTCTGTAAAACTAAACGGATTGAACTGGGTCTTTTATCGATAGATCAAGAAAAGGCCTTTGATAGAGTCGACCATGAATATCTTTTCCGGACTCTTGAATCCTTTGGCGTAGGAAACAACTTTTTATGGTGGATTCAACTTTTATACTCTGAAGCGGTTTTTACACTTAAGATTGGAGGTGGTCTTAGTTGCCCTTTTAAAATGAAACGGGGAATTAGACAGGGGTGCCCACTGTCTGGACAACTTTACAGTCTCGCAATAGAACCACTGCTGCACAAATTAAGAGCTGAGCTACAGGGTTTTCCTGTTTGTGGGTCACAAGAGAGACTTGTGCTGTCAGCATATGCCGACGACGTAACCGTTTTTATAAAAAATCAAGATGATGTTCAGGCCCTGATTAGGAACCTGAACATCTATGCGAGAGCCTCCTCAGCACGTGTAAACTGGGAAAAGTGTGAGAGTTTTTTAATTGGGCAATGGCAGGAAACAGGACCCCCAATCTTACCAGGTGGTCTCCAATGGGGCAAGATCGGCCTCAAGTATCTTGGGGTGTTTCTAGGGACACAAGACTTACAAAATAAAAACTGGGAGGGTGTAGTGGAAAAAGTGTGTGCCAAGTTGTCTCAATGGACCTGGGTCCTGCCTCAGTTGTCCTACAGGGGGAGAGTACTGGTTGTCAATAATCTGATCGCCTCCATGCTCTGGCACCGCCTCACTGTCCTTGAGCCCCCTGAGACATTAATCAGGGATGTGCAGAGGAAGTTGGTGAACTTTTTCTGGACTGGCCAACACTGGACTCGAGCTTCTGTGCTGTATCTACCTGTACAAGAAGGGGGGCAGGGCTTGATCGACCTGTCCTGTCGTATAAAGACCTTTAGGCTGCAGGCTGCACAGAGGCTATTCTACGGCGAAGGGCTGGCATGGACAGGCGCAGCCAAAGCCCTTCTTCAACTGGTTGAAGGACTGAACTATGATACACATCTGTTCACACTTAACCTCAAAGAAATGGACTCATCAGCTACAACAGAGTTTTATCAGTCAGTATTAAAAGCCTGGATGTCAGTAATAAAGACGAGCAGGACTGAAACACAACCTTTTCAAAGTACAGACGAGGAACCACTTTTTCACAATCCGCTCATAAACACCAGAATGCTGTCATCAACTTTCATTCGGCATCGTTTCCAGAAAGCAGGAATCACCAAGATCAAGGATCTGAGGAATGGAACGGTGTGGAAGACAGCAGATGAACTGTGCTCACAAACTGGATTAAAATCAAGACGTCTAATGGAGAGACTTTTGGGAGAGGTAATATCAGCACTACCCTCCCAACTCAGAGAGTCTTTGGGGCAAAGCCCTGGAGAGCATCAGCAGCCTCCCCTGCAGTTATCTATACGCCCGGCAGCTGAAGAGCTACAGCAGGAGGAAGGAGCCATACTGTCTTTCAAGACACCGGTTTTAACGACGTTCGAGACCGCCTCAAAAAAAGCGCTGTACGGGACGTGTGTGAAGGTCGTGCACAGAGGCTCGTTGGCTGGAGTAAGGGACTCACGATGGTCAGAGTGGCTGACACCAGGCTCCTCCCCACAAGGACGCTGGAGGTCCCTGTACAAACCGCCCATAGAAAAGCGCACAGCCGATCTACAGTGGCGGATAGTACACGGGGCTGTGGCCACGAACAGACACGTGGCACACATGGACCCCACTAGGAGCACCGAGTGTCTCTTCTGTGGGAGGGAGGAAACGGTAGACCACCTGTTTTTAAAGTGCAATAGATTGGGAAGGCTGTTTTCCCTGCTAAAAACCTGGACAAATGAGCTAGGAGTGACATGGTCTGAGAATCTCTACATACACGGGCCAAAGTATAAACCAAAAGACAAAACTGTCACCCTAGTAAATTACATTATAGGCCAGGCAAAACTCTCCATCTGGCTCACGAGAAAAAACAAAATGCAGGGGGGTGGTGTGGGGGCACACACGATGCTGAGAGAATGCTGACAGCACTGGTCAGAGCGAGATTAAAAGTTGAGTTCGCCTTCCTGAAGATGACCCACAGACCACCAGAGTTTGACCAGATGTGGGCACATGGGGATGTTTTATGCTCCAGAGACGGGGAGGTTTTAATTTTCAATTTTTAAAGACTAGTGTATAATCCCTTTTATCTCTCTTCTTTTTTTTTTTTACCTGTGTTTTATCTCTCTTTAGGTGCTGGTTTTATATACTATGTGTATTACTGTACTATTTCATATTTTTTAAATATTGCTTTAGTACACCAGTCCAGCACCGTACACACTCGACCTTTCAGTTTTAACTTTTCTCATTGATCTGTTTTACTGAATTCATTTAAAAGTCTCAATTGCTAAGCTTGCATTACTATTATTACTGTTTTGACTCTTATCTGCCTATTCACTTATTTATTTATCTATTTATTTTCATTTTCCACTTACAAAAAAAAAAAAAACTAGTCAACTTCTTCATTCTTAAATAGATGAACAAATACTTCAACTAGCTTTTTAAACTGATTGACTTATCTGTTTATTTATTTACTTATTTATTTTTTTGTATTGTTTCACGTAACCTTATCTATGTTTAATCTTATTGACAGATCCTCTGTCTTTGAAAGGAAAAAAAGTGTGGATACAAATATTTTTGTAAAATAAAGGAACGTTAAAAGTCAAAGTCTCTCTCCGTCTCTCTCTCTCTCTCTCTGTCTCTCTCTCTCTCTCTCTGTCTCTCTCTCTCTCTCTCTCTCTCTGTCTCTCTGTCTCTCTGCAGGTTGTGTAAGTGCAGTCTATCTGAGGGAGGTTGTGCTGATGTTGTATCAGCTCTGTGTTTAAACCCCTCACACCTCCAGGATCTGGACCTGAGTGACAATAAGATTGGAGACAGAGGAGTGAAGCAGCTCTCTGATCTACTGCAGAACACAAACTGCACTCTGGAGAAACTCAGGTATTATTACTTTTAATCTGAAAAAAATATTTTAAAAAATTGAATGAAGGCTTTTACAAAATGAAATGTTTTTAAATTTATAATAGATAAAATATATTTTTAATTTTATCTGCTATGATTTTTCTTTATGATTAAGTCAAATAAACTATCAAAACGTTTAGCCAAGTTATTTTGTCATAAACATTGACCAGTGTAGCACAATGTTTTTAATTATTTATTTACTGTTCATTAATCTTAATATATAAAGCTCATGTGTGATGTGCCAGTTTAAATAAGTACTTATTGTCTCCTGCAGTCTGTACTGTAATTCCTGTTCATCTCAAACCCCTCAGTGATGCTCTACTGTCACGGTCATGTCTCTGTCTCAGCAGGTGATGAGATTATTATCATTTTCTTTCAGACTAAAAGACTGCAGTCTCACAGAAGGACAATGTACTGAACTGACTAAAGCTCTGGAATCAAACTCCTCATCACATCTGATGGAGCTGGACCTCAGAGGGAACTACAGAGTGTCAGGATGGAATTTTTTGAGTTATTTCTGGGGCAATTCAAAGTCTAAATTATTTGTGAGGTGAGATATTACTGTATATGATATTATTTATTTGTATATAAAAATATGGATTACTAAGAGGATGTCTCTAATAGTTCAGTATTAGTTTTGGCATCCGTCTGAACTCAGAGCTCTGATATCAGTGTCATATGGACTGTTCTCTATGAAGGATCTTGGACAATCCTGAAGCAGATAAGGTCTGTGATTATCTGAAGGAAGTTCTGGGTACAAACCCCTTACTGCAGACAGAACTGGATCTGAGTGGGAAAATATCTGGAGACTCAGGAGTGAAGCAGCTCTCTGCTCTACTGAAGGAACCACACTGTAGAACTGAGACACTCAGGTATGTAGTCTGACTCCCTCACCTGGTGCTACTGATTGTGTGCACATTAACTCTTTAAAGAGATTAGTGTGGTGTACACACACTGTTTAACACAATCAGTACTGCTGTAGAGTCGACTGTTTAATTCTCTCAGGCTGGTTGATCTTGTGTGTGTTTAAAGATCTGTGTCTCAGCTGTGTTCTCTGTGTGCAGGCTGAGTAAGAGCGGTATTACAGAGAGAGGCTGTACTGATCTCACATCAGCTCTTACTGCAAACCCTACACACCTGACACAGCTGGACCTGAGTGAGAACACCCTGGGAAATGCAGGAGTGAGACAGATCTCTACTCTACTGAAGAGTTCATCCTGCAGACTCCAGAAACTTGTGTGAGTGTATATACTGTAAATATATACACTGCATTATCAGATACTAGAGATGTGTAGCGTGTTTGTAGTAGGTAGGATCTGGTCATGTAGCGACTCAGAGTACCTTTGTGGTGGTCTTGAGGTAGGGTGGTGGGTTTTAAACATTCTTTTCTTTCTCCAGACTATCAGACTGCAGTATAAGAGACGACGGATATGTTTCTCTGGTTAAAGCTCTGAATTTAAACACCTCCTCACACCTGATGGAGCTGGACCTCAGAGGGAACGACCCGGGAACATCAGGACTGAAGGAGCTCAGGGCTTTAATGAGAAATCCAGACTGTAGCGTGAAGACATGGAGGTGAGTGCTGTCCCTCAGGACATGTGAAATCCAGCCTCAGGTCTGAGGAATTAGTGAAGCTGTGTGTTTACAGGTCAGGAAGAGAGTCGAGGCAGAGTGAGAGTGTACACGGCTCTTTATTAAAGTGGACTTTTAACATTATAAACACAAACACTAAATACAAACAGGAACATGGAGACTATTACTAGAGCTAGGAGTTAAAGCTAATGCTAACAAATTAAATAAACAGTGGAGACAACAGTGAACTAAAGTGAAGATAAGAGCAGCAAAACCAAACACAGTGACATTAACAGGGAGAACAACAACAACAACACACACACACACACACACACACACACACACACACACACACACACACACACACACACACACGCGCAAGAACAGACCTGAAACACTTTAAACAGACAAACTAATAAAACTCAACAAGATGCAGGTGAAGACCGTCAGGATCATGTGAGAGGTGAAGTGCATGATGGGAACTGAAGTCTGGGACAAATTTAAATTTAAGAGTCTTAAAGAATGTGAAAGTCAACAACACAAAAAACAGAAGGATCATGATAATAGTGAACTGGTGTACATTTAGAATATTTTAATCCTATTTTTATAATAATGGAATTAGAAGAAAAAGAAAGAGACTTTTACAGTAATAATATAT
Source organism: Clarias fuscus (assembly GCA_030347435.1). Lineage (NCBI taxonomy): Eukaryota > Metazoa > Chordata > Actinopteri > Siluriformes > Clariidae > Clarias > Clarias fuscus. Next base: position 1,555,411 of record CM059210.1, on the reverse strand, counting down.
ATATATACATGCTGAAGTACGAGCACTAATGCTTAGGGCCAGTTTTTGACCATGAACGAAACAATCACTATAAATGTAGCGCTGCATTACAGTAAATATTATAAGTGTCAGTGTTTATCTGTTCTTTCTCTCTCCAGGTTGTTGAAAAGTCCTGATGCACAGAGAGCTTGTGATGATCTGACTGGTGTTCTGGGTATAAACCCCACACTGCAGACGGATCTGAATCTGAGCGGGAAAATAGACGGAGACTCAGGAGTAGAGCGACTCTGTGTTTTACTGAAGGATCTACTGAAGGATCCACACTGCAGACCTGAAACACTTCAGTAAGAACTATTATTCTGTATTCTTCTGGAAACTTCCATTACTAATGTAAATGTTGAATGGTTTGTTTTCAGGTCTGATTGGTGGAGTTTCTGTGCTTTTAGTACTAGTGAGGAGTTTAAAGAGAACAGGCTGTATGTAGAGAACTGATTTCAGATTAAATCACCAAAGCACTTCAATACACACAGAACACAGACAGTGGAATATTAATGGGAGATTCTCTACCCATAAACCCAGAGTTAAGTGTGCTGAATTGTTCTTTCAGACTCAGTGAGTGTAATCTGACAGAGAGAGGATGTTCAGCTCTGCTCACAGCTCTCAGATCAGAATCCTCCACCCTGAGGGAGCTGAATCTGAGTAAGAACAGGATTCAGGATTCAGGAGTGAAGCTGCTCTCTGAAGAACTGAAGAATAAACACTGGAAACTGCAGACTGTCAGGTAACGGCTAATACACACCTCAGTCATAACAAAAATGCTCTGATGGAACTCTGTAATACAGTATGTTGTGTCTTCATGTCCACGTGTTGTGATATGATGTGTTTGTGTTTGTCATTGAAAACTCAGCTGATCTGTAAAATACTTTAGGAATGCACACAGCAATATTTTCAAAAATTATAATTACTTTGACGCAATGACATTTGGGTGTTTTTTTAACAAATTAAAAATGACTGAAGTGTGCATTTTTAGATTCCTCAAGATGCATTTGTAAATGAATCCTCACTCGTACTGCTGATGCTATTTTTGTGCTGTTGGTATTAAGAATGTACTCGCCTGTGCAACCCCCAAGAGTTAGCTCATGTCAAGTCCCTGATTGGGAATCAAACCTGGGTGACGGCAGTAAGAGTGCTGAATGCTAGCCAGCTGTCCACCAGGGAATATACTTGAAGTTCTATTTTGAATAAATAGAAATGTTTTTTTTTGTTTGTTTGTTTTTTTAGCTATTTCTATTGTATAATTTCTTGCTATTATATGAGCAAAATCCATGGATATATCCTTATATAAAATGATGTGGTGTTTGCATATTTACATTTAGTCATTTGGCAGACACGCTTATCCAGAGCAACTTACATTTTTATCTCATTGCTCAAGGGCCCAACTGTGGCAACTTGGTGGACATGGGATTTGAACCTGGGACCTTCTGAACAGTAGACCAATGCCTTAACCACTGAGCTACCGCTGATCCCATACAACCCATCCACATTGTCCTTTAAATCATCTCTAGATTACCTAAAGTATTTAATTCATTGTAAATGCTACGGTATGTGTCACAGAAGCTTTTGCTAGAAACATTATTCAGTGTTTGCCAAAATCTGGTTTTGCTTTAGGATGTTGGGTTGAATTTGTAGAAGTGTAACCTGCTGAAATAGGGGCCAACTGCACTAGACATCTGTTACTTAGAAAACCATTCAATTAAGAAATAAATATTTTGTTGTTTTAAGGCGGTATTTTTAGGGGGTTGTCCAGTCTACAGTATGTCATCTATGTCTATGTCAAGATCATTTCAGTTAACCTAATTGGCTTAATTAACTTTATTGGCATTAAACAACGTAATAACACTGTTGGTCTGGTGCTGTGTTTTAAGCAACAACACAACCTAATTACAGCATACACCATATAAGTACAGAATAACGGTGATGGAAATTTTTGCATCTTTTTTCCCTGATTAGTCTGCGATATTAAAGGAGTCTCCAGTGTCAGAAACTTTAAGTTGTGTCAGATATTAAGACTCTGTAAAATCCTAAAAATAATGTGTTTGTATTTTTGTGTAGACTTTCAGACTGCAGTATAACAGAGGAAGGATACACTGCTCTGGCTGAAGCTCTGAGACTGAACACACACCTGAGAGAGCTGGATCTCAGAGGGAACCACCCTGGAGACTCAGGAGTGGAAAAACTCACTGCTTTACTACAGGATCGTTATAACAATCTGCAGACACTGAGGTGAATCTTATATAAGTGACCATCATCCAACTAAACATAATTAATAATGTTATAATATTTCTTCTTCTATTTTTCTTCAATCCTCTACAGATTATTTAAAAGCCCTGATGCAGAGGAAGCCCACACACGTCTTACTAAACTTCTAGGTAAAAACCCGTTACTGCAGAGGGATCTGGATCTGAGCAACAGAAAACCCAAAGACATCGGAGTGAATCAGCTCTCAGCTCTGCTACAGGATCCACATTACAGACCGCACACACTCACGTAAGACACAACCACAAACATGTAGAGATTTTTTACTGATTTCACTCAGTGGCTAATTTTATGACCAGGACTGACTGTATCCACACTGACTCGGCCTGTGCTGGTTTAAAGTCACTGACATACTGAACTACAGTTTCAGGAAAAAAAATTTAATACACAGTTTTAAATCCACTTATATAATCGGCCACACCGTCACAACTACAGTTTACTTCACTTCTTAATGAACTACGACTGACTGAATAATTATATAAATTGTACAAATTAGTTATAACCAAATTCAACCTCTTTGAATGAGAAGGTGTGTCCAAACTTTTGGTCTGTACTGTTCACACGGAAGAAAAAAAAGAAAAATAATAAGCCTGTGAGATTATAATCGTAGTCATTTGCTTCGCAAGCACCACTAATTATTCAGAACATGACGTCACTGATCTGCTGTGAGTCATAATCCTGTACAATCCTGTAATAATAACTTTCAGTAATTCATACGCAGTACTGTTGAGTTTCTCAGTGAACTTTACACACAGATGTCACACACAACCTGACATCACCGCAGTGTGTATGAGAGCAGTACGGCCACAGACCCGCCTCAGAGTCATGGTCACATGACCACACAGATCACGTCAGTAACCAAACACCGACTAAACGTTCATCTGAGTTTCACACGGTGACGTTTGTGACTGAAATTTATACATGATGGCGTTTGATAAAGTCATTAAGGAGGAGGAGTTTTCTGCTGCTTTTATCTTTTCATTCTCCACAAAACTGATAAAAAAAATCTAACGGCATCCACATGAAATCTCTTTCTGAAGTGTCCAGACTGCTGATTTATCCTGGACAGGAAGTGGAACTAAACTGACCTCCTCCTCCTCTCTCTCTCTGTGTCTCTCTCTGTGTCTCTCTCTCTCTCTCTCTCTCTCTCTCTCTCTCTGTGTCTCTCTCTCTCTCTCTCTCTCTCTCTCTCTCTCTGTGTCTCTCTCTCTCTCTCTCTCTCTCTCTCTCTCTCTCTCTGTCTCTCTCTCTCTCTCTCTCTCTCTCTCTCTCTCTCTCTCTCTCTCTCTCTGTGTCTCTCTCTCTCTCTCTCTCTGTCTCTCTCTCTCTCTCTCTCTCTCTCTCTCTCTCTCTCTCTCTCTCTCTGTGTCTCTCTCTCTCTCTCTCTCTGTCTCTCTCTCTCTCTGTCTCTCTCTCTCTCTCTCTCTCTCTCTCTCTCTCTCTCTCTCTCTCTCTCTCTGTGTCTCTCTCTCTCTCTCTCTCTCTCTCTCTGTGTCTCTCTCTCTCTCTCTCTCTCTCTCTCTCTCTCTCTCTCTCTCTCTGTGTCTCTCTCTCTCTCTCTCTCTCTCTCTCTCTCTCTCTCTCTCTCTCTCTCTGTGTCTCTCTCTCTCTCTCTCTCTCTCTCTCTCTCTCTCTCTGTGTCTCTCTCTCTCTCTCTCTCTCTCTCTCTCTCTCTCTCTCTCTCTCTCTGTCTCTCTCTCTCTCTCTCTCTCTCTCTCTCTCTCTCTCTCTCTCTCTCTCTCTCTCCAGGTTGTATAATAAAGGCAGTATTACAGTAGATGAGTTTGCGACTCTGATTTCTGCTCTGGTTTTAAATCCTTCCCACCTGAGAGAGCTGAATCTAAACAGGAATAAACCAGGAGAGTCTGGACTGAGAAACCTGTGTGATTTCCTGAAGAATCCTGAATGTAAACTACAGAAACTAACGTGAGTAACAGTGTCTGCATAATTAAACTAAATATTTTAATGATATCAGTCAGGTTTAAAAATAACATTTTATTAGTGTAGATAAACTGACACGTATCAATATCATCATATCATTAAAAATACTTTCTGCATGTTCATAATACACTAGTACACTACTCCTGTCACCTGACCGAGGTGCACTCTGGGACATGGAGCCAAAAATGGAAAGAGTCTTAGGGGCCAATGCGCCCTCTAGGGGTTAACCCTGACAACTAGTTACAATCAAATAATTATAATTTCTGCATGTTATATACTAACAGATAATTTTTCTAACATTTTTATATAATAGAATTTTATTACATTTTTTATTATTATTTGTAATATAATTTTTTTATGTAAAGAATAAGTAAAGAAAACCCCAGTCATTAATATCTACAGTACTGTGTTTCAATGTTTATTATTAATTATACATATTGTGTGTAATGCATGTAAATGATTATTTTTTACGTTTTATATGAACACAGTTGATTCGATTACTCCACACTGCTGCTGAATCTGTCAATCTGATTGGTCAGATAGTTTTTATTCCAGCAGCTCTGACAAATCACAGGTTTATATTAACACACGTGTTCTAAACCTTTATGTCTGTATTAACAGCTCATTCACAGAGACGTGTGCAAAGATATTATTTAAGCCTCATAATTAAAGAATTAGAAAAAGTTATTACTTCACATTGAAACCCATTGTTCTGGTGAAGTTTACTGTTTATTTATAATATATGGAAGGACTGTACAGTATTTACACTGGAAGAGTTTATAGTTTGTTCATAGTTTCATATAACGAACTCATTTCATGGATGTTCTGTAACAGTAAATGTAACTACAAGCAGATAAGAACTTTTTTGGGGGCAAATTGCTGTAAAGTTTAGAGTATAAAACTCCAAGACGTGCTGTTTTAAGAAAATAATTAACTACACGGTGGTAATAATAACTCATAACACGTCACCACGCCCCCTGTCAGTCAGTGATTTACTCTATAAACACCACACAGTGCTTTAGTCCTTATTTATTCATGTTCAGTCCACACTAATACAGGAATAACTATATTTCTCTCTCTCTCTCTGCAGACTGTGTGAGAGTGTAAGTGTGAAATCCTGCACTGATGTGGTTTCAGCTCTCTGTACAAATCCATCACACATCAGAGAGCTGGATCTGAGTGCGTGTAAACTAGGAGACTCAGGAGTGGAGAAGCTCTGTGATCTACTGAAGAAACACGAGTGTAAACTGGAGACACTGAGGTGAGAAACTCAGTGATGAAACACACTGAAGTGATTAAATAATATTTAGAGATGTTTACTGTGAATCAGAGAGATTTCCTGGTGTTCACTACAAAACTGGAAAATGTCATATCTATATTTAATAACTGTGTTTGTGTTACATTCACTTTACATTAATAAATCTCATTCTTATTGTACACACCTACATGATTCTCTCTGTGTGTCTGCAGGTTAGTGAAGTGTGGAATAACAGATACAGACGGTGCTGCTCTGACTGAAGCTCTGAGACTGAAATCCTCACATCTGAAACATCTGGATCTGAGAGAGAACGATATAAAAGATTCAGTCACACAGCTGGAGGAGTTACTGAAGAGTTCAGGAGGACAGTTACAGTAAGTAAAACCTAACACACACACACACACACACACACACACACACACACACACACACACACCCAGTACTACGTGTGTAATTTCCTGTGTAATATAATGTGAGTGTCACATGTAAGAGGATAAATCCACAGAATGACAGGTCACATGACGTATCGTGACATCATATAACATATTAACTTTAAAACATTTATTTTGTAACAGCAACAGATCAAATCACTGTAATATCACTGTACTGTAAGAACAACAGACCAGAAAACGATTGTGATCTTTAGTTCATGTCATTCTACTGATATTTATTACACCGCTGTCAGTGGAACACACACTATCATTCTGGATTATTTTAGATATAAATGTGGTTTACATCAGGTCCATCATACAGGTGTTGATTTCTGATTCCTGTAATATAAAACATACTGTAGTATAGAGGACTAAAATACAGTGCAGTACTACATGTTACACCAGTGTACTAAAGTAATCATGGTTATTATTATTATTATTATTATTATTATTTATAGATGTGTATTTAAGTCACTTTGCCAATAGTCTTTTTTTAAACTCTGCAGTAGTAACTGATCCAGTGTTGTACAAGTCTGACTTTTCCCGAGTTAACATCATCTTATCTGTGTTCAGTGAGAGTTCATTATGAAGCTTTCTCCACTGTTTAACAACAATCCCTGTGTTGTGAGACTTTAGTGAAACTCAGCCTGGATCAGTCGTATCAGATTGAACTGAACACTGCTGATAAACACCTGAACAGAACTTCATTAGTGTAAATGATGTAAAACATGAATAAATGAAACACAGGATTAAGACGTGTGTTTACACTGTCAGCTCAGTTATGGTTATTTCTCGTAAATAGAAAAGTCTCATCTTTTTTCTTATTTTGTTTTTTCAGATATGACAAGTCATTCAAACAAAATGTTGTTTCTGGTGTAGCTGGTGCAGCTGGTGCTGTCGGTAGTTTCTTCTCTCGCAGTAATAAGTCTGATTGACAGCCAACTTCAGAACCTGACTCACAGATCAGGAAGAAGAAGAAGAAGGAAAAGAAATAAAACCACAACACACACAACAAGGAGGACGTGGTGTGTCCAGTGATTCAGGTCACAGTGTGGATGATGTTCAGACTCCACAGAATCAGGGCCGTACTGGTACATTCAGTGACTCCACAGACATGAGGAGGAGCAGTCAGGACAATAACACCAGTAATACACAAAGTCAACACAACAGGAGCTCCACAAGCACTCGCACTACTAAACCATGAAGCAGAGAGTATTAGTGCCAGAGAACCTGATCAGTGCAGGAGAGACGTGTTCTTTATGTGACTGACGCTTCTGCTTTAGTGAATCCACTGGACACCGACTGAACAATAAACTACATCACAGTACGAGTGTTAGTGTCTGAACACCTTCTGGTTTCTGCTCCTTTAATTTAACTTTTATTTATTTTCATTAAAGTTTGAGAGTTGAATATATTGAACATTTGTTCTGTTTAATATCTTTAGTGTTTCATTCTAAAACATTTCATGGATTTTTTTTATTCAGTAAAAAAGAACACGAAAGAAAGATAAAAATGGTTTACTTTGTTGTACAATTCCTAATGACTTCTTATGCATGTACAATGTGCTCCTAATAAATTTGATTATATACAACTATACCCTAGTACACTGATGACAGGATCATGGGCATCCATGGCTGCAGGAACCAAAGTCCAGACCATCACTGACAAATCACTGAAAAAATGTCAGTGCTATCAATGATGGAAAGGGACCCATAAGACCCAGTGTACCACAGCCCACAATGCATGTGGGGCCCTTTCAAGTCTTATATGTTTCACACTCATCATTATGTTTTCCTCATCATTTTACACACCACATTGAGACAGTAAAAACAGGTGTCTGTAGTGTTTTGTTAAATTATTAAAAAATAAAGACAGAAGAAAAATTCCATTTATATAATTATTCAGACCCCTTCGCACTTGGTTAAAGCACTGCTTGAGTCTGGCTTGTACAAGCTTGGCATATCTTTCGTTTAAAAATGTATTCCTTTTTTTTTTTTTGACTGAATCATTTAAGCTCATCCAGGTTGAGTCGGTGTGGTGGTATATTGTGCTGTAGAAAGTTTTTTGTATCCATTACCAGATCTGTCTTGACACAATCCTTGCAGGTCTACAGACTACATTCTCTCAACCTCATGGCTTTGTTTTCACTCTGACACAGACTATCTAAGGTGAGACCTCATATAGACATGTGCAGGCCTTTAATAACTATGGCCAATGACATCAGTTAGGACTGGTGAACTCCAATCAAGTTGTGGAAGCATGTCAAGGACCACTGTTAGGAGCAAAACTGCTAGTGTCATAACAAAGAGTCTGAATACTGATGTAAATGAGATATTTCACTCTCACTCACTCATCGTGTATAGTGTTTATCCTGTACACAGGGACCCGCTGGAGGGTCTAGAGACTATCCAATGGGTACACCAGGATGCCAATTCAATGCAGTGCACAGACACTCATTCACACACTATAGGCAATTTGGGAAATGCATGTCTTTGAACTGTGGGAGGAAACCGGAGTACCAGGAGGAAACCCACCAAGCACAGGAGAACATGCAAACACACAGCCCAGGGGCACAAACCAAACCCTCATCCATGGAGGGGCAAGGTGACGGGGCTACCCACTAAGACTCATACTGCCTATTGAGCTTTTGCAATTTTTATTTACAAAAAACAAACACAAAAAAATAGTGCATTGTGTGTAGAATGATGAGGAAAAGGATTTGAAACCGTTTTAAGATGAGTGTGAAACAACAAAATGTGGAAAATTTGAAAGGTTATGAAAAATTTGGGGTGGCACTATATTATAATGAAAACAAGACAATTTTAAATAAAAATGCTGTTAATGCCTTTTCCAAAAAAGTTGGGAGAGTGAGAAGAAAAAAGGACTATCTGTAAAGACTCTTCACTTTATTGTTGGTTGTGCAGATGCTTCCATTAAGGGGTCGCCACAGCGGACCATGCGATCAACGCACAACTTGACACAAGGTTTACACTGGATACAATTCCTGACCCAACTCTCTCATACATTATGATCTGGGCTTGGGACCGGCACTGCATCCAGTGAAAGTCCTTTCACCCTGCACTCTGGAAACACTACACCAGCTCATTATCTGGTGATTTATGTTTCCCCTTTGTAACATACCGAGCATTCTTAGTTGGAGCAGGCATGCATCTCTATGTTTAGCTGGCATGCATGTGTAATGCAGGCAGAATGAGGTTTGGATGGCAGCATATGTTGCTCCACAAAGAACATATCTTTCTGCATTAATGATGCCCTCACAGATATGCAATTTACCCCTGACGCAGACACTGGCACACCACCATGCCATGACTGATGCTGGCTTTTGGACTTGATGCCGACAACAGCAGTGAGATTTGATGAAATTTCTTAATGATATTGTTTATTGTATAATGTTGGGGAATTATCACAGCCTTTGGCTTCTGAAAACCTAACGGGAGCAATTGATGTTATTGTTCTGCAACCAGCATAAGCACCGTGAAAACTACAAAATAAACACCAACAATAATTTGATATACAAACACATACAAATTCCCTCATAAAGGATACACAAAACAAAATTCCAGAAACAGTCAATGTAGAAAATTTTGCATCTCTTAAACATGGAAGCAATAAAACACACCTCGCTCCGCTCACCAACTTGTTGCTTTCTGAAATGAGAGCATATTTTCATCAAACAATTAAATTCACACAGTACATCATCTAATAGTGAGCTGTAGAGATTTTAATATTGTACAAGGGTTAGCGACTTAACAGATTTAGTGCCAATTTCCATTCTGTTCCACCTTTAGGGATTATATAAGAAAAAAATATTAACGAGTTTTTTTTTCCTCCTTGCAGACTGTTGAAAGGGATCACATGTTCTGCGATGAGGCCGGATGAGATGGCATAGACTGTTTTGTTTGTTTCACCATGGACTGAGGCAATGTCAAAAATGGATCATTTATAATAAAGAAATGTACAATTATAAGAGGCAGTAAAATTTAATCCAGTACCGTTCCATTGTAGCTCTGCCTGTATGTTTAGGGCTGTTGTCCTGCTTAAAGGGGAAGCACCGCCCAAGTCTCAACTCTTTTACAGACTCTAACAGGTTTTCTTCCAAGTTTGCCCTTTATTTGGCTCCATTCGTCTTCCCTTCAACTCTCACCAACTTTCCTGTCCTTGCTGAAGAAAAGCCACAACTCTCACCATGTTTCACCGTGGACATGCTGTGTTCAGGGTGATGTGCATGTGATTTTGCATTTAGGCCCAAAAGTTAACATTTTGGTCTCATCTGACCAGAGCACCTTCTTCCACCTGCTTGCTTTGTCCCCCACATTGCTTGTCGCAAACTACAAATACAACTTCTTATGGCTTTCTTTCAACAGTTGCTTTTTTCTTGCCACTTTCTTCTTGCTACTATAAAAAGGTTTGTGGCATGCACGACTAATAGTTGTCCTGTGGACAGATTCTCCTACCTGAGCTGTGGATCTCTGCAGCTCCTCCAGAGTTACCATGGGGTTCTTGGCCGCTTCTCTGATTAATCAGGTTATTGCCCAGCTTGTCAGTTTAGATGGAAGGCCATGTTTATAGCTTGGGATATTTTTTTTAATATCCTAACCCTTCTTTAAACCTTTCCACAACTTGATCTCTGTCCTGCCTGGTGTGTTCCTTAGACTTCATGATGCTGTTTGTTTATTAATGCTATCTAACAAACGAAAAAGAGATTCAAAGGAGCTGAATACAAATACATGCCACAGTTTATAGATTATTATTTGTAAATGAAATTTATAACCATTTCTATTTTCCTTCCACTTCACAATTATGTGTCACTTTGTGTTGGTCTATCACATAAAATCCCAATAAAATACATTTATGTTTGTGGTTGTAATGTGACAGAATGTGGAAAAGTTCAAGGGGAATGAATACTTTTGCAGAGCACTGTGACTGTGTACTATGTTTGTCAGTGAAAGCTGAAAGTGTGAAAGTAACCAGAAACTGATGAGCTCATGCGCAGCTTATGAATATGGCTCCCATATGACATCAGCCCCATTACATCATAGACTGTGAAGGGCATTATGTCATAGTGCGTGCTGTCATAGTGATTGGGCCCGCTTGCTTTTAAGGCCTAATCACCATGACAACAGCCTTATGACATCACATTGAGTGAAAATCCATGTTGTCATAGGAGGTACAGGGCCCTCTTGTTTATAATATATAATTATATATACAGTGTATATATATATATATATATATATATATATATATACACATTTATTTTTTTTTACGACCCAAGCACTATGACATCAGCCCTATGACTGTGTGTGTATTGTTTTTATGAGGATTATTAGGGCTCAAGCACTCTGACATGAGCACAATCATAACATGACCTGGTCAGGTTTGAGAGGAAATCTGCAAATCCACAGAGAAACTCCGAGGACGGCCCTGGGGGTCTGTAAATGATGAGTAGCGGGATCGACTGAGCTGACTTTATGTTACTATAGAGAACTTCAAATGCATTAGATTTAAAACTGTGTTTTTGTACGAGAGACAGATTATGGTTATAAATAACTGCGACTCCTCCTCCTCTACCAGTTAGCCGAGGCTGGTGTATGTAGCTGTATCCAGGAGGACTAGCTGCATTTAGAGCTACATACTCGTCCTGTTTAATCCAGGTTTCTGTTAAACATAAGATATCAAACTCCTGATCTGTGATAGTTTCATTAACAATAACTGCTTTAGATGCGAGAGATCTAATATTTAACAGTCCTAGCTTCAGATCAGAGGGGCCGGCTGCGCATTCAGTGTGATCCGAGTTTGTGATATCTATGTTAATTAAATTACTCAAACAGACTTTCTGAGTCTTTCTAAATTGATGTTTAGCTCGGGGAACAGACACAGTCTCAATATGATGAACCCTGAGTGACGACTCTCTGCAGCTGGCAGACGGTTGGTTTAGCCTGTCTGTCTGCTCCCTGGCCTGGGCTCTGGATTGTCACTGATTAACGATGTTATATAATTTCTGTTATCTGTCATCACCCAGATGAGGATGGGTTCCCTGTTGAGTCTGGTTCCTCTTAAGCTTTCTTCCTATTGCCGTCTCAGGGAGTTTTTTCCTTGCCACTGTCGCCGTCACCCTCGGCTCGTTCATCAGGGACCATCTCATTATCTAGACACATTTTTTTCTCACTCATACACACTTCCACAAATTTTCTTTTCATTTCTGTGAAGTTGCTTTGAGACAATGAGCGTTGTTAAAAGTGGTATAGAAATAAAAATTGAATTGAATGGCGATGCCTTAAAATTATGCTGAAAAGTGGCTAATGACTGTGACATCAAGTAATAAAAGTGGCATCACATTGAGTGACATCATACTGTAAAGCTTTTTCAAGGGCTTTTTGGAGGTCTTTTACATGTACAAAAAGCACACAGGTTGTGTGGTGTTCCTAGGTTCGATGGTGCCCTCCATAATTATTGGCACCCCTGGTTAAGATGTGTTAAAAGCCTTAAAATAAATTCAGTTTTTATTGCAGAAGCATATTGTCACACTGAAAATTGTAGAAAAATATAACATGACTATAAAGTGAATTTTAAGGGGAAATAAAAATCCCTGACTAAGAAATAATTATTTTTCATAAAATAACCTGTTCCACAATTATTGGCACCCCTAACAATTCCTAGAAAATAAATGTATTTGAAGTATTTCTGTCATTTCTACAGTAGTTTACAAAGTTGATCAGAGTATCTAGGAACATTTAATTAGTAATTTGTCACTTCCTGCTTCTCTGGGGTATAAATATGACGTGACACAGAGGCCATTTCTCTTATCCACTCTTCAACATGGGAAAGACAAAGGAACACAACATTCAAGTAAGGCAGATGTGTGTCGACCTTCACCAGTCAGGCAATGGGTACAAGAAAATAGCACCTGCCCATATCTATTGTGAGAGGAATCATTAAGAAGTTTTAAAAAACTGGAACAGTAGTAAACAAGCCTGAACGAGGGCGCAAGCTTATTTTGCCTCCACGCACAGTGAGGAGGACGGTAAGAGAAATAAAATTCTCCAAAACTCACTGTTAAAGAACTGCAACAAATGAGAGCATCTTGGGGTCACAAAGTCTCCAAAACAACCATCAGACGCCATCTACATGCCAACAAGCTCTTTGGGAGGCATGCAAGGAAAAAACCTTTTCTCAGTCACAATCATAAACGCAAACGTTTGGAGTTTGCTAAGCGGTACTGGGGCTTCAACTGGGACCGTGTTCTTTGGTCAGATGAGACCAAGATAGAGCTTTTTGGCAACAAACACTCTAAGTGGGTATGGCGGAACACAAAAGATGAGTACAGTGGAACCTCGGATTGCGAGTAACGTGGTTTACGAGTGTTCCGCAAACCGAGCAAAGATTTTAAATAATTTTTTATTCGGAAACCGAGCAAGTATTAGTTTACGAGCGCCGAGTATCATGCTTCACACATGCGACTCTTATTTTGACACCGAGCGTCACTCTCTCACCTTACCCCCCCCTCCCCTTCCCCCTCCCACCCTCCCCCCACGGCTTGGCAAACACAGAAACTCTGCTCGTGCGTGCGCAATTTGACACTGAAACACACACACACACACGCACAGACGCTCTCTCCCCTTTTCACCCCTCCCGGCTTCACAAAGACACAGAAACTCTGCTCTGTCGCGATTCTTTTCAAAGGTAAGGTGCTGGTTCATTTGTTTTTTTTGTTTTTTTACTTTACAGCAGTGATTCCCTTAGTATGCACTCACGCCTGGTCAGAGAGATTTCTTTTTTTTCCTGTTAAAACGGTGTTTCCGTGTTTGTGTGTGTGTGTCCGTTTGTTGTGAAACTTAAGTGATTCCTTTAGTATGCGCTCGTGCCAGTCTCGCTTTTTTTCCGTTAAACCGGTGTTTCCGCTGTGTTTATGCGCTTGTTGTAAAACTTAAAAAGTGTGTCTGTTAATATACGCTCATGTCAGTCTCAGAGAGATTTTTTTTCCTGTTAAAACGGTGTTTTCGTTGTGTGTGTGCGTGCGTGTGTTTGTTGTGAAACTGTTGTGAAAAAGCGAGATGTGGAGAGGGAGGAGGAATGTTACTGTGTAAAACGAGGCGAGGGAAGGGGCTAATTCCACACACACACACACACACACACACACACACACACATGGCGCGTGCGCGCACCAATGGAAACACTTATCTGTCAGGATTTATTTGTACTTTTTTTTAAAGGTAAAGTGCAGATTAATTTGTTTTATTTTCATTTTATAGATTGTATTAATTATTTTTATGTATTTATTTTTGGGGGCTGTGGAACGAATAATTTGAGTTTTCATTATTTCTTATGGGAAATGATGATTTGGTTTAAGAGTGTTTTGGAATACGAGCCCACTTCCGGAACGAATTATGCTCGTAATCCAAGGTTCCACTGTATGCCGAAAAGCACCTCATGCCCACTGTGAAGTCTGGGGGAGGATGGGTGATGCTGTGGGGCTGTTTCTCTTCCAGAGGCTCTGGGAACCTGGTTAGGGTGCATGGCATCATGAATGCTTTGAAATACCAGGACATTTTAAAGCAAAATCTGGTGGCCTCTGCCCGAAAGCTGAAGATGGGTCGTCACTGGGTCTTTCAGCAAGATAATGACCCAAAACATGTGGCCAAATCTACACAGAAATGGTTCAGCAGACACAGAATCAAGCTCCTCCCATGGCCATCTCAGTCCCCAGAACTCAACCCCATTGAAAACCTGTGGAGTGAGCTGAAGAGGAGAGTGCAGAGGAGAGGAGTCGGGTCACTGGATGATTTAGAGACGTTGTGCAAAGAGGAATGGTCGAAGATCCCTCTTTCTGTGTTCGCTAATCTTGTGAAACATTATAGGAGACGATTAGGTGCTGTTTTGTTGACAAAAGGGGTTTGTACAAAGTATTAAACATCATCATTGTGGCACCCATGATTTGATGTAAAAGAATTATTTCTTAATGTGGGATTTTTTTTCCACTGAATAAATGCACCTCTTTTTTCCATTGGGGTGGAATATATATATATATATATATATATATATATATATATATATATATATATATATATATATATATATATACAATAACAGCCATGATTATCGTTTCATTGTTGTACCATTCATAGTAATCTCATGGATTGTGTGTGCGCATGTGTGTTTGTGTGTGCGCATGTGTGTCTTTGTGATTATCCACAATCCCACAGCACAAGAGAGAAGAACCATTGGCTTAGTGGTGATCACGTGACACTCAGCAGACAAAGCGCATGCGTACTACTCGCATGTCAAGACCTCGCTCATTTATCAATTTAAAATGAATTTGAAAATGGTGCTTGTCTTTAAAAATGCTCGTAGACCAAGTTACTCGCAATCCAAGGTTTCACTGTATATGTTTCGGAAATTAAGTTAATCATTTCAGTAATGATGAGTATACTAGTCTGATATTTATACTGAGATAAATAGATAATATTTGCACAATCATCCATTCAAGTTCAAAACAGTTTTATTGTGTAGTGCTTCAAAAATACAAAAGCCAAAAAAAAAATTAAGAAATGCATTCAAACAGGAATAAACAGGGCAACATTACAACATAAAACAAACAAACGAAAAAACTGACCAACAAGGACAAATAGCCCATTCTGATTTGTCAGAACTGGTCACATGTATATTAATTCTTAACAACCTGCTACACAACAGTGTACAGTGAAAGGGAGGGAAGTGGAAGAGTAAGAATACAGGGTGAAGAGGTGAAGAAGGTAAAGGAGTGTAAGTACTTGGGGTCAACAGTCCAGGGTGATGGAGAGTGTGGGGAAGAGGTAAAGAAGCGAGTGCAGGCAGGTTGGAATGGCTGGAGAAATGTGTCAGGAGTTCTGTGTGATGGAAAAATATAATCAAGAATCAAGAGGAAGCTGTACATGAGAGTGGTGAGACCGGCCATGCTGTATGGTTTAGAGGCAGTGTCACTGAGGAAGAGACAGGAGGCAGAGCTGGAGGTAGCAACATTGTTTTCCTACTTTTTTTTCATTATTATTAATGGAATATTAAGTAAATAATTTTTTTTCTTTCATCTAAAATAACCTAGTAGAACATTTTTCTACATTTTTCTTATGTTCATTTGTTTAAATAACAACATAACACATATTCAAACACAGCCGAATGCATTGCAGTAAATTATCCCATAGTGTCGCCTTCTGAAGGGCACTCATAACAATCAAAATGAGAATGTAAAACTCTACTTACCGGACTGTCAGTTTGGCATCCTTTTATTCTTTTCCAGTGTGAGAATAGATTATAATGCAGTGCCAACCGTTTGCATTGCCATGAGCAAGCATTGTCTGGAGGGGTGATGAAGGGTGCTGTCCTGTGAGCAAGGAGCGACTCTATGTTTGAGCATGCTGGTCGAAGGAGCACCACCACAGTACCCCACCTCAGCTCTGAAGTCATGGCTGGTCTTTAGTCATGGAACAGAGGACATACGTTCAAGGGAGGCTGACAGTGTTCCCATGTTGCTGCACCTGTCATGAGCGAGCCCGATCAGCCAAGCACATCCAGCTCATGATTCCACCTAAAAGATTTGAGGAAGACCTGAGAGAGTGTGGCATTGATGTTAAAGAAGTGGCAGTGTACTCAGGAGTGTGTACTCAGATCTTCAGAACCGAGTCTGGACTCCACCTGTTCAGCTTTGTGCATCTGAGTGTTTGAGCATTTCTCTACAAAAACACAACACAAACACAAAAACAAACCACTGGGGTGTATTCCAAAAAGCTTGGTTAACTTACCATTTGGTAAATCATAACCTCCGGGATACCCACATACCATGAGTATGTCGGTTCCAAAACCCCTGATAGAGGGGTTTTGGAACCAAAAGGTTCCAAAACCTCTAGGTAGAGGTCATGTTACGACCTCTACCTAGAGGGTTTAATGGGCATAACATAATAAAGCCTCTCACCACCTTCCCACTCCCAAGTAAAGGTAGCCACTAGGTTTAACAAAGTAAATGTAGCCTTTATTTAGACTCAGAGTTGAGCAATGCCCAAAACAACAAACAAAAACACTCTACCGTGCCCTAGGCTTGCCTAGTCAAAAATCAAATATAAAATAAAATACAAAATTGTCTAACCTAACTTCCTAAACAAAAAAACAGGAGAAAAATACAGAGGTGAAATAAAAGGGGCTTCTCACTCCTTCAGAGGCTACAAAGTGTTCAATATATACAGAGATTATTTTTCTAGTTAATAAGACAACTGAAGTGTCAACATTTTCTACACAATGATGGTCACAGATCAGATTTGCACATTTTATCATCACATCTTACAAGCTCGAGTTCACACCCAAACGGTTTAGTTGGGAGTGGCAGGGCAGAGAGAGAAGGACAGCTGTCATCGGTGGGTTTTTAAAAAACTCTGGGAAGGTTAGAGTTTGTGTCATGGGTGAACCTCTCTACAGTTCCTGCCATGTTAAATGAGGGCAGAGGGGCATTAAATGGGCAGTGCCAGTGCTATGGGTGTGACGTTTGGACTCATATTGGTAAACTAAAACCTCAGAGCATTTACACACTTAGTATCAGAGAATTAATGGTGATTAATGTTAACTCTTCAGCTAAAAACAAATAAATCCTCAAAACTCAAACCATCATTTACATTCTGAGAATTCACAGTGTTTTATCAGTGTTATGGATGTGATGTTAAACAGACAAACCTTTATGACAGAGTGCAGGTTTTATACAAACTCTGTGAATTTTAAAGACAGCTGCAGAAAGCATAAACCAAAAAAACCTCACAAAACGATATTTTCTGTCTGTTGCGTGTTACACTGAAGTGAAGATTAGTATACCATTAGTTCTATTATTTACTCCATAGTGCGAGTTTAAATATCAAACAAGATGTTCGTCCAAAGTACATTTTTCTTGTTCTTTTTTCTTATGATCAGCAGAAATAAATCTTGTTATATTTTAACTTAAGACGTTTGGCTTAAATAAAACCATAAACAAGCATGTTTTAGGGGAGCACTCGCCACTTTGTCCACACTTACTGTATGTCTGACTGAGTAATTCACAAATTTTAACACCTTTGTATCGTTACTCTTAGTGACCTCACTCACTCACTCACTCACTCACTCATCATCTATACCGCTTAATCCTGTATTCAGGGTCACGGGGGGCGGAGCCTATCCCAGGAGTCTTAGGGCACAAGGCGGGGTACAGCCTGGACAGGGTGCCAATCCACCGCAGGGCGCAGACACAATCACACACTCATTCACACACTACGGTGCAATTGGAAACGCCAATTAACCTACTCTACATGTCTTTGGACTGTGGGAGGAAACCGGAGTACCCGGAGGAAACCCACCAAGCACGGGGAGAACAGGCAAACTCCATGCACACAGAGACGGGAATCGAGCCTGGCTGTGAATCGATCCCGGACCCTGGCGGTGCAAGGCGACAGTGCTAACCACTACACCACCGTGCCGCCTAGTATAGAACTTATTTGTCCTAAATAAGGAAGCATTGTTAGTGATTCTGGTGTCTGGTATCTGATACTGTGCTCATCATCTTAGGTCGACTAGGGGAGACCATGTGATGTGTGTGTGTGATGTAATGGTGATGAACAGACAAACAGGAAATAGCAGTAATGTGAAAATATTTCATTAATATGATGAAGGCTGACCTGAGCACACAGACAGTATCAGTGATCAGTAATAATAAACACAAGGTGATGTTGAGCTGCACAAATAAAATGATATTGTGAGCGCGGATCCCTAATGTGAGTGAGCTGAATAACGATCACACTGAGTCCTGAGACACACACGCTTCCTTTTTATAGGGTCGATATCTTAAGAAATATAGTTTAAATGTATTAAATGTAGATATTAAATTTAGGTTGCCAGGTAATGAAACCGCCTTGCACCTCGAGGGTCTGGGTTCGATTCACGGCCAGGTTCGATTCCCATCTCTGTGAGTGTAATAACACCCGTCCTAACACACCAAATAATATCAGGACTAAACTCATCCTGTAGATGAATTATATATGCACATGGTTTTAATCACATTGGCTTAGTCTTTTATTACTTATCCAAAATCCTTTTTTTTTTCTTCACCAAACATCATGAAAAGTAGGCCTGTTTGTTTATTTGTTTATATTTATAAGTGTTTGGTGGAAGTTCAGTACCTTACTAGTAAAGTTTTACAAAAAGTAAAAAAAGTAAAAAAAAAAAAAAAAAAGTAACAAGGCCCAATATTGCACTTTAATTTATTTAAATTATAAAATATATAATATATAAAAAATATAAAATATATGCAGTTGCATATTTAATATTATGTTTTTATTGTTTAATCATTGAAATTTAAAATAAGTTTCATTTAAACCTAAACATTTGAATTCCTTGCTTTAAATGTTCTATAAGCAATAAGTGAAAAGTGGAATTATATTTCTTTTATTCTTTTTTTTTTCCTGATTCAAAAGATCATTTGGTCCATGATGTAAAAACCGTCATGCAAACTGAACTGTAAGTTCAACTGTAATGCTAATGTCATAATGAAGTAACACTGTGTTAGTGCTGTATAAAACACATTTTGTTTAGATTAATGAAGTTAAAGACAGTTTTCTACATTTCAAATCCAAAATGACACAAACTTTAACACAAAGACAATATAAAGCTGTATAATATTATTAAATTATGTTTACACTTCAGTAAATGAGTCAGTTTTTATACACAGTCGAGCTTTTTGTTCAGGATTAGATTTCAGTGAGTCAGTAGTGTGAAGTCTCGTTTACTTGAACACTTTAACATCGTCTGCATTCATTTGAAATGTTTTCTGCTCATTTTAGTCTCTTCTGCATTTACAGACTGTAGTGTGAATCATTTATTACAACATTTAAACTCAGGAATTACAGTTTGACAGGTGATTTATTATACCATACACTGACATGGCTTAGAGCTCTTTATTAAATCTACTATTACAATCAGGCTCTAAATGTCTAATATTACTAATATTACATAGATTACAGTCTATACAGTGTTACAAGTTAGTAGTAATAGTTAACAGTAGTAATAAAGATGTTGTAAGACCCCCTTAGTGTTTCTAAATCCCTGTATACAGTCATGACTACAGTCTACACTCGTCTCTCCTTATTGTTTGTTGTTTAGTGTAAACAAGGTGCAACATTAAGAGCAGTTATGATGTTTTTACCTCTTTAAATACATTTTAGACAAAAACAGTGTAATTTAGTAATTTCATAACAATGTTCTCTTTACATTCACTTTCTTTTTAGACTGTTTCTATTTTTCCTCAGCTGGATGTACATCAGTAAAGTATCTGTGTCTCTCTAATGTAATGAAAATCATGTATTTATTTATTTATTTTAGGGAGTTAGTTAGCTTGTGTATTAGTTGCATTAGAGCATCACTGCTCTATCTGATCCTCCAAACTTAATTCATTAAATTTAAAGTCATTAAAAAGAGTTTAAATGACAATGAGTAGGTGTAGAGTCCAGACATGTTGAAGAGTTGAGTTTATTAGGAGCACATTGTACATGCATAAGAAGTCATTAGGAATTGTACAACAAAGTAAACCATTTTTATCTTTCTTTCGTACAGCAACCGTGTTCTTTTTTACTGAATAAAAAAATCCATTAAATGTTTTAGAAAGAAACACTAAAGATATTAAACAGAACAAATGTTCAGTATATTCAACTCTGAAACTTTAATGAAAATAAATGAAAGTTAAATTAAAGGAGCAGAAACCAGAAGGTGTTCAGACACTAACACTCGTACTGTGATGTAGTTTATTGTTCAGTCGGTGTCCAGTGGATTCACTAAAGCAGAAGCGTCAGTCACATAAAGAACACGTCTCTCCTGCACTGATCAGGTTCTCTGGCACTAATACTCTCTGCTTCATGGTTTAGTAGTGCGAGTGCTTGTGGAGCTCCTGTTGTGTTGACTTTGTGTATTACTGGTGTTATTGTCCTGACTGCTCCTCCTCATGCCTGTGGAGTCACTGAATGTACCAGTACGGCCCTGATTCTGTGGAGTCTGAACATCATCCACACTGCTTCCTAAATCACTGGACACACCACGTCCTCTCTGTTGTGTGTGTTGTGGTTTTATTTCTTTTCCTTCTTCTTCTTCTTCCTGATCTGTGAGTCAGGTTCTGAAGTTGGCTGTTTATCAGACTTAGTATTGCCAGAGAAGAAACTAACGACAGCACCAGCTGCACCAGCTACACCAGAAACAACATTTTGTTTGAATGACTTGTCATATCTGAAAAAACAAAATAAGAAAAAAGATGAGACTTTTCTATTTACGAGAAATAACCATAACTGAGCTGACAGTGTAAACCCAGTTCTAAATCCTGTGTTTTATTTATTCATGTTTTATATCATTTACACTAATGAAGTTCTGTTCAGGTGTTTATCAGCAGTGTTCAGTTCAATCTGAGGAAATACGACTGATCCAGGCTGAGTTTCACTAAAGTCTCACAACACAGGGATTGTTGTTAAACAGTGGAGAAAGCTTCATAATGAACTCTCACTGAACACAGATAAGATGATGTTAACTCGGGAAAAGTCAGACTTGTACAACACTGGATCAGTTACTACTGCAGAGTTTAAAAAAAGACTATTGGCAAAGTGACTTAAATACACATCTATAAATAATAATAATAATAATAATAATAATAATAATAATAATAACATGTAGTACTGCACTGTATTTTAGTCCTCTATACTACAGTATGTTTTATATTACAGGAATCAGAAATCAACACCTGTATGATGGACCTGATGTAAACCACATTTATATCTAAAATAATCCAGAATGATAGTGTGTGTTCCACTGACAGCGGTGTAATAAATATCAGTAGAATGACATGAACTAAAGATCACAATCGTTTTCTGGTCTGTTGTTCTTACAGTACAGTGATATTACAGTGATTTGATCTGTTGCTGTTACAAAATAAATGTTTTAAAGTTAATATGTTATATGATGTCACGATACGTCATGTGACCTGTCATTCTGTGGATTTATCCTCTTACATGTGACACTCACATTATATTACACAGGAAATTACACACGTAGTACTGGGTGTGTGTGTGTGTGTGTGTGTGTGTGTGTGTGTGTGTGTGTGTGTTAGGTTTTACTTACTGTAACTGTCCTCCTGAACTCTTCAGTAACTCCTCCAGCCGTGTGACTGAATCTTTTATATCGTTCTCTCTCAGATCCAGATGTTTCAGATGTTTCAGATGTGAGGATTTCAGTCTCAGAGCTTCAGTCAGAGCAGCACCGTCTGTATCTGTTATTCCACACTTCACTAACCTGCAGACACACAGAGAGAATCATGTAGGTGTGTACAATAAGAATGAGATTTATTAATGTAAAGTGAATGTAACACAAACACAGTTATTAAATATAGATATGACATTTTCCAGTTTTGTAGTGAACACCAGGAAATCTCTCTGATTCACAGTAAACATCTCTAAATATTATTTAATCACTTCAGTGTGTTTCATCACTGAGTTTCTCACCTCAGTGTCTCCAGTTTACACTCGTGTTGCTTCAGTAGATCACAGAGCTTCTCCACTCCTGAGTCTCCTAGTTTACACGCACTCAGATCCAGCTCTCTGATGTGTGATGGATTTGTACAGAGAGCTGAAACCACATCAGTGCAGGATTTCACACTTACACTCTCCCACAGTCTGCAGAGAGAGAGAGAGAGATATAGTTATTCCTGTATTAGTGTGGACTGAACATGAATAAATAAGGACTAAAGCACTGTGTGGTGTTTATAGAGTAAATCACTGACTGACAGGGGGTGTGGTGACGTGTTATGAGTTATTATTACCACCGTGTAGTTAATTATTTTCTTAAAACAGCACGTCTTGGAGTTTTATACTGTAAATTTCACAGCATTTTGTCCCAAAAAAGTTCTTATCTGCTTGTAGTTACATTTACTGTTACAGAACATCCATGAAATGAGTTCGTTATATGAAACTATGAACAAACTATAAACTCTTCTAGTGTAAATTACTCAAAGTAACACACCTCACTCCACCTCGCACTCACCACTCTTTTTGTTTGTAAGCACAACTGTCATATAATAATCACTCTTTGTTTGTTTTTCCCCTTATAGATTACGGGTCGGCTGGAAACTTTATTTCCTCATCTCTTCTTTCCTCGCTGCATGCTCCAATGTCGAAGCTACCATACCCTATTGCGATCAAAGCTCTAGATGGCCAAAGTCTTAAACAATCGCCTGTTAAACAAATATCCGCGTCACTTCGGCTAACTTTTCCCGGTCATGCTGAGGAACTAAAATTCTTTGTGCTCCCTCGGTCTGATCATTCCGTCGTGCTGGGTCTACCCTGGCTCAGCTTCCACAATCCCAATTTCGATTGGGCGAATTCTCGCGTCATATCCTGGGCACCTAGATGCGCGAAAACATGTACACTGCCGACATTGACGGTCCAAACAACCTCCATTGAAAGCCCGCGCGCCCTAGTATCTATTAATCAGAGTTACATCAGAGTACAAACGGTTTCAAGACGTGTTTAGTATTAGGGCAGCAGCATGACTTCCCCCTCACCGACCGTGGGACTGCGCGATAGAGATTTTGCCGGGGAAAACACCGCCGAGCTCACGTATTTACCCACTGTCCGTGGAGGAAACCCGGGCTATGGAGGAATATGTGAGCGAAGCTCTCCGGCAGAGTCTCATCAGTAGGTCCACGTCACCCGCCTCGGCAGGTTTTTTCTTTATAGATAAGAAAGGGGGGGGCTTACGCCCCTGTATTGATTACCGTGGTCTCAATGCAGTGACAATAAAATACAAGCACCTTCTACCACTGGTACTGGCTCCAAGGCGCCTCCATCTTTACCAAACTCAACCTCCGCAGCGCTTATAATGTCGTTCGTGTGCGAAGAGGCGATGAATGGAAGACTGCGTTTAACACGACATCGGGTCATTACCAATACAACGTAATGGCGTATGGACTGGTAAACGCACCTACGGTGTTTCAGGGGTTCATGAACGACGTGTTTAGGGATATGTTAAACCGGTCTGTTATAGTTTACTTGGATGATATCTCGGTATACTCCCGGTCATATTCTGAGCATGTCCGACATCCTTCCGACGTCCTTCACCGGCTACGCAAACACGGGCTCTATGCGAAGGCAGAGAAATGCGAATTCCACAAGGAGGAGATTGAATTCCTCGGCTATCGCATAGGGCCACAGGGGGTTGAGATGGAGACTACCTAGGTCGCGGCGGTGCAACAATGGCCGGAACTTAAGTCAGTGAAGGCGCTACAAAGTTTCCTGGGGTTCGCTAATTTCTATAGACGATTTATCCGAGGTTTCAGTACGTTGGCAGCGCCGCTTACTACTCTATTGAAAGGGAAACCGAAACGCCTTCGCGAGTTTCCCCCGGAAGCGCGCAGGGCGTTTCAACGTCTCAAATCTGCGTTTACCACTGTGCCAATCCTAAGATTACCCGACCCGATGAAGCCTTTTTTAGTTGAGGTAGATGCAACGGAGGTGGGGATAGGAGCGGTGCTGTCACAACGTCAAGGCGACCCTGAGAAGCTCCACCCCTGCGCTTTCTTCTCTCATAAATTAACACCTGCCGAGCGCAACTATGATATCGGCAATCGAGGGCTGCTAGCAGTTAAAGCAGCGTTAGAGGAGTGGCGGCACTGGTTGGAGGGAGCTGAACATCCATTTGTAGTACTCACTGATCATCGCAACCTAGAGTACATCCAGCAAGCAAAAAGATTAAACCCTCACCAAGCCCGCTGGGCGCTGTTCTTTACACGCTTCCGCTTCCATATCACATATCGTCCCGGGTCTAAAAACAAAAAAGCGGACGCGTTGTCGCGTTATTATTCTGCACCCGAATGCACTACTGAACCAGAGCCTATTCTGCCCTCGACTCTCGTGGTGGCTCCGATCATGTGGGACCTTGACTCGGAGATAGCACAGGCGGCACGGTCACATCCCGCGCCGCGACGCTGCAGTCCGGGGAGGACCTACGTGCCGGAACCACTGCGAGAGCGAGTGACAATACAAGCACACACTAGTGTTGCATCCGGACATCCCGGAGTAATTCGTACGTTTAAGCTTCTGGAACCAAAGTTCTGATGGCCTGATATGCGGAAGACGGTAAGAACAGTTGTTTTATCTTGGGCTATCTGTGTGGCGACGAAAAGTCCTCACCACCTGCCGGTTAGAAAATTAATGCCCTTAGCAACGCCAAACAGACCGTGGTCCCACCTTTCTGTGGACTTTGTCACGGACCTGCCAGTTTCAAAGGGATACACGACTATTCTTGTTGTAGTAGATCGCTTCTCTAAGGGATGCAGATTCATCCCATTCAGCTCCCTTCCGTCAGCCTTCCAAGTGGCAGAAACCCTTTTTTCAACAGTGTTTCATTGCTACGGCATACCCGAAGATATTGTGTCAGATCGTGGTCCCCAATTTATCGCCCGAGTCTGGAAAGCATTCTTTCAGAAGTTGGGGACCACTGTTAGCCTAACGTCAGGCTATCATCCCGAGTCAAATGGTCAGGCAGAGAGGACTGTCCAGGAACTTGTGAAATATCTTCGAGCATATTGTAGCAGCCGACAACATGACTGGGCAGACTGCTTAATTTGGGCGGAATACGCGCAAAATTCGCTACGTCACTCCGCAACCGGCCTAACGCCGTTTCAATGTGTGCTTGGGCATCAACCTCCGCTATGTCCCTGGGATACCACTCCCACCGAGGTACCCATGGTGGATCGGTGGTTTAAGAGAGCGGAGAAAGTGTGGGAGGACGCGCACACAAGAATCTCTCAAGCAGTTCATCGTTTTAAAAGGTATGCCGATTTAAAAGTCCTCCGCTCCAGGTAGGCGATAGGGTATGGCTCTCGACAAGGGATCTTCACCTTAACCTTCCCTGTCGTAAACTCACTCCACGATATATAGCTCCCTTCCCCATTCTATCTCAAGTAAATCCAGTTTCCTTTAAATTACAGCTTCGCTCCCATTTACGCATTCACCCTGTTTTCCACATTTCTCTTCTCAGACCAGTGATCCGGGGGCCGCTGGACGAGGGTGTAGCGGAACCAGCAATCCCCGGGGCTGTGGAGATTGAGGGCGCCCCCGCGTTCAGAGTTAAACAACTTCTAGACTCCCGGAGGAGGGGGGTTCCCTCCAATATATAGTGGATTGGGAAGGGTACGGCCCGGAGGAACGGAGCTGGGTTCCGGCCCGAGACATTCTACACCAAGAACTCATTTCAGATTTCCATCGAACACGGCCGGATCGCCCAGCACCGCGACTTCCGGGTCGCCCCCCCCCCCCCCCCCCCCCCCCCCCCCCCCCCCCCCCCCCCCCCCCACCGGCAATCCTATCAGGTCGGCGGGCCCCGACTCTCTCCGGTAACGCGGAGAGAGCACTCGCACCCCCCTCGGGAAGCCGGTCCTGGGGGGGGCGGTACTGTAACATCTGTTCCACCACAGCACGGGGAAATAAGATCTAGCTCACCGGATTACTGAGTTGACGCTTTGTCCCCACCTAGTGTGTCTACGTGTGTACTGTCTACACTTTAACACTAATGAAGAGCACCTGTGTATCCCCCGTGTGTCTACCTATATATTCCGGTCGAACCCGTAGCACTTTGCCTGTTCACTGTCGTGCACCTTCCGTGTTGTCTGTATTTTCATGTATGCTGAACGTACAATATCTCCTCTCTATTTCCCCCAGGACTGAGCGGTGTCTGCAGGTGTGGGTCTGTTTTCACGTGGAAGAATCATCACTCTGGACAAGGTCCGCTGGTCTACGAGCCTGTTTAAGTTTTGTTGTCTTTTGTTTTCCCACCTGCAGACCCAGTCTGGGGAGAAGCTATTGTGATATTTTGTTTCTTTAAACTTAAGTACACAAGGAAAAGAGAAAAGAAAATACAAATAAATCAAGTTAAGAAATGGAACCTGCTTCTGCGTCCGCTTCCTCTGAGATAGACATAACATAAATACTGTACAGTCCTTCCATATATTATAAATAAACAGTAAACTTCACCAGAACAATGGGTTTCAATGTGAAGTAATAACTTTTACTAATTCTTAAATTATAAGGCTTAAATAATATCTTTGCACACGTCTCTGTGAATAAGCTGTTAATACAGACATAAAGGTTTAGAACACGTGTGTTAATATAAACCTGTGATTTGTCAGAGCTGCTGGAATAAAAACTATCTGACCAATCAGATTGACAGATTCAGCAGCAGTGTGGAGTAATCGAATCAACTGTGTTCATATAAAACGTAAAAAATAATCATTTACATGCATTACACACAATATGTATAATTAATAATAAACATTGAAACACAGTACTGTAGATATTAATGACTGGGGTTTTCTTTACTTATTCTTTACATAAAAAAATTATATTACAAATAATAATAAAAAATGTAATAAAATTCTATTATATAAAAATGTTAGAAAAATTATCTGTTAGTATATAACATGCAGAAATTATAATTATTTGATTGTAACTAGTTGTCAGGGTTAACCCCTAGAGGGCGCATTGGCCCCTAAGACTCTTTCCATTTTTGGCTCCATGTCCCAGAGTGCACCTCGGTCAGGTGACAGGAGTAGTGTACTAGTGTATTATGAATATGCAGAAAGTATTTTTAATGATATGATGATATTGATACGTGTCAGTTTATCTACACTAATAAAATGTTATTTTTAAACCTGACTGATATCATTAAAATATTTAGTTTAATTATGCAGACACTGTTACTCACATTAGTTTCTGTAGTTTACATTCAGGATTCTTCAGGAAATCACACAGGTTTCTCAGTCCAGACTCTCCTGGTTTATTCCTGTTTAGATTCAGCTCTCTCAGGTGGGAAGGATTTAAAACCAGAGCAGAAATCAGAGTCGCAAACTCATCTACTGTAATACTGCCTTTATTATACAACCTGGAGAGAGAGAGAGAGAGAGAGAGAGAGAGAGAGAGAGAGAGAAGGTCAGTTTAGTTCCACTTCCTGTCCAGGATAAATCAGCAGTCTGGACACTTCAGAAAGAGATTTCATGTGGATGCTGTTAAGATTTCTTATCAGTTTTGTGGAGAATGAAAAGATAAAAGCAGCAGAAAACTCCTCCTCCTTAATGACTTTATCAAACGCCATCATGTATAAATTTCAGTCACAAACGTCACCGTGTGAAACTCAGATGAACGTTTAGTCGGTGTTTGGTTACTGACGTGATCTGTGTGGTCATGTGACCATGACTCTGAGGCGGGTCTGTGGCCGTACTGCTCTCATACACACTGCGGTGATGTCAGGTTGTGTGTGACATCTGTGTGTAAAGTTCACTGAGAAACTCAACAGTACTGCGTATGAATTACTGAAAGTTATTATTACAGGATTGTACAGGATTATGACTCACAGCAGATCAGTGACGTCATGTTCTGAATAATTAGTGGTGCTTGCGAAGCAAATGACTACGATTATAATCTCACAGGCTTATTATTTTTCTTTTTTTTCTTCTGTGTGAAAGTTTGGCGCGTAACTAGTCCCGCACTGTTTCTCGTAGACCCATCAATGAGGTGTCAAATCGTGCGGCTTTGTCTGGAATGTGCTATGACTTTTCTAAGGGGTGGGCGGGCAGGAAATTCAGGAAATGTGCCTCTCTAGTTTACTATCTTATTTAATATAGGATAGTAAATAAATAAAATTAAATATATATACAGTACAGACCAAAAGTTTGGACACCCCTTCTCATTCAGCGAGTGTTCTTTCTTGTGTTCTTTAGCCCAAACGCGTCTCTTCTGCTTGTTGTCTGTCCTTAGCAGTGGTTTCCTAGCAGATATTCTAGCATGAAGGCCTGATTCACACAGTCTCCTCTTAACAGTTGTTCTAGAGATGTGTCTGCTGCTAGAACTCTGTGTGGCATTGACCTGCTCTCTGATCTGAGCTGCTGTTAACCTGCGATTTCTGAGGCCGGTGACTCGGATGAACTTATCCTCCGCAGCAGAGGCGACTCTCGGTCTTCCTTTCCTGGGCCGGTCCGCATGTCAGCCGGTTTCTTTGTAGCGCTCGATGGTTTTTGTGACTGCACTCGGGGACACTTTCAAAGTTTTCCCAATTTTTCGGACTGACTGACCTTCATTTCTTAAAGTAATGATGGCCGCTCGTTTTTCTTTTCTTGGCTGCTTTTTTCTTGCCATAATACAAATTCAAACTCTTTGAATGAGAAGGTGTGTCCAAACTTTTGGTCTGTACTGTACAGACCAAAAGTTTGGACACACCTTCTCATTCAAAGAGGTTGAATTTGGTTATAACTAATTTGTACAATTTATATAATTATTCAGTCAGTCGTAGTTCATTAAGAAGTGAAGTAAACTGTAGTTGTGACGGTGTGGCCGATTATATAAGTGGATTTAAAACTGTGTATTAAATTTTTTTTCCTGAAACTGTAGTTCAGTATGTCAGTGACTTTAAACCAGCACAGGCCGAGTCAGTGTGGATACAGTCAGTCCTGGTCATAAAATTAGCCACTGACTGAAATCAGTAAAAAATCTCTACATGTTTGTGGTTGTGTCTTACGTGAGTGTGTGCGGTCTGTAATGTGGATCCTGTAGCAGAGCTGAGAGCTGATTCACTCTGATATCTTTGGGTTTTCTGTTGCTCAGATCCAGATCCCTCTGCAGTAACGGGTTTTTACCTAGAAGTTTATTAAGACGTGTGTGGGCTTCCTCTGCATCAGGGCTTTTAAATAATCTGTAGAGGATTGAAGAAAAATAGAAGAAGAAATATTATAACATTATTAATTATGTTTAGTTGGATGATCATCACTTATAGAAAATTCACCTCAGTGTCTGCAGATTGTTATAATGATCCTGTAGTAAAGCAGTGAGTTTTTCCACTCCTGAGTCTCCAGGGTCGTTCCCTCTGAGATCCAGCTCTCTCAGGTGTGTGTTCAGTCTCAGAGCTTCAGCCAGAGCAGTGTATCCTTCCTCTGTTATACTGCAGTCTGAAAGTCTACACAAAAATACACACATGTTATTTTTATACAGCTATGCGAGTCTTCTCAAAAATAAATGGGAGGAAAAATGTGCCAGCTTTCATTGTAGCACTAGAATATTTTATCTGGTTTTGTCTTCTCTGGAAATCAATCATTTGTAGTGATTGAGATTTTCTGAACTAGACATCTGATGTTATAAATCAGTAGTGATAACTGAAACACAGCAGTAAATATAAAGTATTTTCCGAATTATATACCTTATATTTATTATTTGGTTCAACACGGCCTCGCAGAAATGAATCTGCTGTAACAGAACTAAAGATAATGAATATAAAACATTTTCATACTGAGAACTTTTTACAGAGTTTGATACCTTAAAATTCTGACACTGGAGACTCCTTCCATTAATATTGCAGACTAAGCAGAGAAAAAAGATGCTAGAAGTTCCATCAATTATTTTCTCATGGTGTATGCTGTAATTAGCTTGTGTTGTTGCTCAAAACACACCATTGGACCAACAGTGGTAATAAGTGTTTAATGCCAATTAGGTTAATTAAGCCAATTAAGTTTGAATTACTTAATAATAATAATAATAATAATAATAATAATAATAATAATAATAATAATAATGCATTTTATATATAATAATTTATTTCTTAATAATTTTTATTAAAAATGAAGTGTGTATTAGCCGTTACCTGACAGTCTGCAGTTTCCAGTGTTTATTCTTCAGTTCCTCAGAGAGCAGCTTCACTCCTGAATCCTGAATCCTGTTCTTACTCAGATTCAGCTCCCTCAGGGTGGAGGATTCTGATCTGAGAGCTGTGAGCAGAGCTGAACATCCTCTCTCTGTCAGATTACACTCACTGAGTCTGAAAGAACAATTCAGCACACTTAACTCTGGGTTTATGGGTAGAGAATCTCCCATTAATATTCCACTGTCTGTGTTCTGTGTGTATTGAAGTGCTTTGGTGATTTAATCTGAAATCAGTTCTCTACATACAGCCTGTTCTCTTTAAACTCCTCACTAGTACTAAAAGCACAGAAACTCAACCAATCAGACCTGAAAACAAACCATTCAACATTTACATTAGTAATGGAAGTTTCCAGAAGAATACAGAATAATAGTTCTTACTGAAGTGTTTCAGGTCTGCAGTGTGGATCCTTCAGTAGATCCTTCAGTAAAACACAGAGTCGCTCTACTCCTGAGTCTCCGTCTATTTTCCCGCTCAGATTCAGATCCGTCTGCAGTGTGGGGTTTATACCCAGAACACCAGTCAGATCATCACAAGCTCTCTGTGCATCAGGACTTTTCAACAACCTGGAGAGAGAAAGAACAGATAAACACTGACACTTATAATATTTACTGTAATGCAGCGCTACATTTATAGTGATTGTTTCGTTCATGGTCAAAAACTGGCCCTAAGCATTAGTGCTCGTACTTCAGCATATATATATATATATATTATTACTGTAAAAGTCTCTTTCTTTTTCTTCTAATTCCATTATTATGAAAATAGGATTAAAATATTCTAAATGTACACCAGTTCACTATTATCATGATCCTTCTGTTTTTTGTGTTGTTGACTTTCACATTCTTTAAGACTCTTAAATTTAAATTTGTCCCAGACTTCAGTTCCCATCATGCACTTCACCTCTCACATGATCCTGACGGTCTTCACCTGCACCTTGTTGAGTTTTATTAGTTTGTTTGTTTAAAGTATTTCAGGTCCGTTCTTGTGTGTTGTTGTTCTCCCTGTTTATGTCACTGTGTTTGGTTTTGCTGCTCTTATCTTCACTTTAGTTCACTGTTGTCTCCACTGTTTATTTATTTTGTTAGCATTAGCTTTAACTCCTAGCTCTAGTAATAGTCTCCATGGTCCTGTTTGTATTTATAATGTTAAAACTCCATTTTAATAAAGAGCAGTTACACTCACATCCTGACCTGTAAACACACAGCTTCACTAATTCCTCAGACCTGAGGCTGGATTTCACATGTCCTGAGGGACAGCACTCACCTCCATGTCTTCACGCTACAGTTTGGATTTCCCATTAAAGTCCTGAGCTCCTTCAGTCCTGATGTTCCCGGGTCGTTCCCTCTGAGGTCCAGCTCCATCAGGTGTGATGAGGTGTTTAAATTCAGAGCTTTAACCAGAGAAACATATCCGTCGTCTCTTATACTGCAGTCTGATAGTCTGGAAAAAGAAAAGAATGTTTAAAACCCACCACCCTACTTAAAGACCTCCACAAGTCGCTAAATAACCAAATCCTAGCTACCACAAGTACAGTGGAACCTTAAATTACGAACATAATTTGTGCCGGCTTGTATAACAAAACACTCGTAAACCAAATCATATTTCCCCATAACAAATAATGGAAACTTAATTTATTCGTTCCACAGCCCAAAAAAATAAATACATAAAAATAACTAATACAATATATAAAGTAAAAATAAAACAAATTAACCTGCACTTAACCTTAAAAAAAAGTAACAATAAGACCCGACAGATAAGTGTTTCCGTTTGTACGCACAGGTGCTGTGTGTGTGTTTGTGTGTGTGAAGCTAAAGTAAGAGGAGAGGAGGGATTGAGCCCCTCCCCTCTCCCTCTTCTCATCTTACACAGTAACTCTTCCTCCTCTCTTATTTGAGTTTCACACATACACACACACACACACAACAAATTAACCTGCACTTTACCTTTGAAAAGAATCGCAACAGAGCAGTGTTTCTGTGTAGAGCAGAGTGTGTGTGTGTGTGTGTGTGTGTGTGTGTGTGTGTGTGTGTGTGTGTGTGTGTGTGTGTGTGTGTGTAAAGGGGTACAGTGTCCAATGAAGCACACACACACAGAGTGCAGGCTGATACAGAGAGAGAAAATGGATCTTTAACCTCTCTAATGAGATTTTCTTTTGCTTTACACGAGCACACACACGTGTTATAATAAACAGTACACGCATGCTGTAGACACACACAAACAAACACAAAATAAAAGATGTTTTACACACACACAGGGTCACAGTGTTATACTAAACAGTACACGTGTGCACCGATGTTGATTATGTCACAGAGAGACGAGCGCAGGAGAGAGAAAAACCATTGGCTCAGTTGTGATCATCTGATGCTTGGCGTCAAAACAAGAAGTGCATGCGTGATACATGATGCTTGGTACTCGTAAACCAAGATGTTTTTCAAGTCAAAATTTATTTAAAATCTTTGCCCGTCTTGCGGAACACTCGCAAACCGCATTACTCGCAATCCGAGGTTCCACTGTATTCTACATATCTTTAGTATCTGATAATGCAGTGTATATATTTACAGTATATACACTCACCCAAGTTTCTGGAGTCTGCAGGATGAACTCTTCAGTAGAGTAGAGATCTGTCTCACTCCTGCATTTCCCAGGGTG